>CM038705.1:53098500-53108500 GCA_021613375.1 Megaleporinus macrocephalus | reverse complement strand
GCAACCAGAACATTTACACACAACCACAACACCAACCAGAACATTTACACACAACCACAACACCAACCAGAACATTTACACACAACCACAACACCAACCAGAACATTTACACACAACCACAACACCAACCAGCAACCAGAACATTTACACACAACCACAACACCAACCAGAACATTTACACACAACCACAACACCAACCAGAACATTTACACACAACCACAACACCAACCAGCAACCAGAACATTTACACACAACCACAACACCAACCAGCAACCAGAACATTTACACACAACCACAACACCAACCAGAACATTTACACACAACCACAACACCAACCAGAACATTTACACACAACCACAACACCAACCAGAACATTTACACACAACCACAACACCAACCAGCAACCAGAACATTTACACACAACCACAACACCAACCAGAACATTTACACACAACCACAACACCAACCAGCAACCAGAACAATTACACACAACCACAACACCAACCAACAACCAGAACATTTACACACAACCACAACACCAACCAGCAACCAGAACATTTACACACAACCACAACACCAACCAGTAACCAGAACATTTACACACAACCACAACACCAACCAGAACATTTACACACAACCACAACACTAACCAGCAATCAGAACATTTACACACAACCACAACACCAACCAGAACATTTACACACAACCACAACACCAACCAGCAACCAGAACATTTACACACAACCACACAACACCAACCAGCAACCAGAACATTTACACACACAACCACAACATCAACCAGCAACCAGAACATTTACACACAACCACAACACCAACCAGCAACCAGAACCTTTACACACAACCACAACACCAACCAGCAACCAGAACATTTACACACAACCACAACACCAACCAGCAACCAAACATTTACACACAACCACAACAACAACCAGCAACCAGAACATTTACACACAACCACAACACCAACCAGTAACCAGAACATTTACACACAACCACAACACCAACCAGCAACCAGAACATTTACACACAACCACAACACCAACCAGAACCAGAACATTTACACACAACCACAACACCAACCAGCAACCAGAACATTTACAAACAACCCAACACCAACAGCAACCAGAACATTTACACACAACCACAACACCAACCAGCAACCAAAACATTTACAAACAACAACAACAACAAGCAACCAGAACATTTACACACAACACCAACCAGCAACCAGAACATTTACACACAACCACAACAACAACCAGCAACCAGAACATTTACACACAACCACAACACCAACCAGCAACCAGAACATTTACACACAACCACAACACCAACCAGCAACCAGAACATTTACACACAACCACAACACCAACCAGAACATTTACACACAACCACAACACCAACCAGCAACCAGAACATTTACACACAACCACAACACCAACCAGAACATTTACACACAACCACAACACAACCAGCAACCAGAACATTTACACACAACCACAACACCAACCAGAACATTTACACACAACCACAACACCAACCAGCAACCAGAACATTTACACACAACCACCACAACACCAACCAGCAACCAGAACATTTACAAACAACCACAACACCAACCAGCAACCAGAACATTTACACACAACCACAACACCAACCAGCAACCAGAACATTTACACACAACCACAACACCAACCAGCAACCAGAACATTTACACACAACCACAACACCAACCAGAACATTTACACACAACCACAACACCAACCAGAACATTTACACACAACCACAACACCAACCAGAACATTTACACACAACCACAACACCAACCAGCAACCAGAACATTTACACACAACCACAACACCAACCAGAACATTTACACACAACCACAACACCAACCAGAACATTTACACACAACCACAACACCAACCAGAACATTTACACACAACCACAACACCAACCAGCAACCAGAACATTTACACACAACCACAACACCAACCAGCAACCAGAACATTTACACACAACCACAACACCAACCAGCAACCAGAACATTTACACACAACCACAACACCAACCAGAACATTTACACACAACCACAACAACCAACCAGAACATTTACACACAACCACAACACCAACCAGAACATTTACACACAACCACAACACCAACCAGCAACCAGAACATTTACACACAACCACAACACCAACCAGAACATTTACACACAACCACAACACCAACCAGCAACCAGAACATTTACACACAACCACAACACCAACCAACAACCAGAACATTTACACACAACCACAACACCAACCAGCAACCAGAACATTTACACACAACCACAACACCAACCAGCAACCAGAACATTTACACACAACCACAACACCAACCAGAACATTTACACACAACCACAACACCAACCAGCAACCAGAACATTTACACACAACCACAACACCAACCAGAACATTTACACACAACCACAACACCAACCAGCAACCAGAACATTTACACACAACCACAACACCAACCAGCAACCAGAACATTTACACACAACCACAACACAACCAGCAACCAGAACATTTACACACAACCACAACACCAACCAGCAACCAGAACATTTACACACAACCACAACACCAACCAGCAACCAGAACATTTACACACAACCACAACACCAACCAGCAACCAAACATTTACACACAACCACAACACAACCAGCAACCAGAACATTTACACACAACCACAACACCAACCAAACCAGAACATTTACACACAACCACAACACCAACCAGCAACCAGAACATTTACACACAACCACAACACCAACCAGTAACCAGAACATTTACACACAACCACAACACCAACCAGCAACCAGAACATTTACAAACAACCTCAACACCAAACAGCAACCAGAACATTTACACACAACCACAACACCAACCAGCAACCAAAACATTTACAAACAACAACAACAACAAGCAACCAGAACATTTACACACAACACCAACCAGCAACCAGAACATTTACACACAACCACACAACACAACCAGCAACCAGAACATTTACACACAACCACAACACCAACCAGCAACCAGAACATTTACACACAACCACAACACCAACCAGCAACCAGAACATTTACACACAACCACAACACCAACCAGCAACCAGAACATTTACACACAACCACAACACCAACCAGCAACCAGAACATTTACACACAACCACAACACCAACCAGCAACCAGAACATTTACACACAACCACAACAACAACCAGCAACCAGAACATTTACACACAACCACAACACCAACCAGAACATTTACACACAACCACAACACCAACCAGCAACCAGAACATTTACACACAACCACAACACCAACCAGCAACCAGAACATTTACACACAACCACAACACCAACCAGCAACCAGAACATTTACACACAACCACAACACCAACCAGCAACCAGAACATTTACACACAACCACAACACCAACCAGAACATTTACACACAACACAACACCAACCAGCAACCAGAACATTTACACACAACCACAACACCAACCAGCAACCAGAACATTTACACACAACCACAACACCAACCAGCAACCAGAACATTTACACACACACCACAACACCAACCAGAACATTTACACACAACCACAACACAACACAACCAGAACATTTACACACAACCACAACACCAACCAGCAACCAGAACATTACACACAACCACAACACCAACCAGCAACCAGAACATTTACACACAACCACAACACCAACCAGCAACCAGAACATTTACACACAACCACAACACCAACCAGAACCAGAACATTTACACACAACCACAACACCAACCAGCAACCAGAACATTTACACACAACCACAACACCAACCAGCAACCAGAACATTTACACACAACCACAACACCAACCAGAACATTTACACACAACCACAACACAACCAGCAACCAGAACATTTACACACAACCACAACACAACCAGCAACCAGAACATTTACACACAACCACAACACCAACCAGAACATTTACACACAACCACAACACAACCAGCAACCAAACATTTACACACAACCACAACACAACCAGCAACCAGAACATTTACACACAACCACAACACCAACCAGCAACCAGAACATTTACACACAACCACAACACCAACCAGCAACCAGAACATTTACACACAACCACAACAACCAGCAACCAGAACATTTACACACAACACCAACCAGCAACCAGAACATTTACACACAACCACAACACCAACCAGCAACCAGAACATTTACACACAACCACAACACCAACCAGCAACCAGAACATTTACACACAACCACAACACCAACCAGAACATTTACACACAACCACAACACAACCAGCAACCAGAACATTTACACACAACCACAACACCAACCAGAACATTTACACACAACCACAACACCAACCAGCAACCAGAACATTTACACACAACCACAACACCAACCAGCAACCAGAACATTTACACACAACCACAACACCAACCAGAACATTTACACACAACCACAACACCAACCAACAACCAGAACATTTACACACAACCACAACACCAACCAACAACCAGAACATTTACACACAACCACAACACCAACCAGCAACCAGAACATTTACACACAACCACAACACCAACCAGCAACCAGAACATTTACACACAACCACAACACCAACCAGAACATTTACACACAACCACAACACCAACCAGCAACCAGAACATTTACACACAACCACAACACCAACCAGCAACCAGAACATTTACACACAACCACAACACCAACCAGAACATTTACACACAACCACAAACACCATCCACTTCCAGACATTTACACACAACCACAACCCATCCAGCTCCAATACCAACCACAACCAACCTGAAATATACTCACAACCACAACACCAACCAAGCAACCAGAACCTTTACACACAACCACAACACCAACCAGCAACCAGAACATTTACACACAACCCCCACAACCAGCAACCGACATATCCACGCAACCAAACAACCATCATCCAGACATACACAACCACCAACCAGCAACCAGAACATTTACACACAACCCACAACACCAACCAGAACAAACATTTACACACAACCACAACACCAACCAGGAACAACATTTACACACAACCACAACACCCAACCAAACCAGAACATTTACACACAACCACAAGTCAACACCAACCAGCAACCAGAACATTACCCAACAACACTACCCCAACCAGCAACCAGAACATTTACACACAACCAAAACAACACCAACCAGCAACAAAACATTTACACACAACCAACACAACAACAAGGCAACCAAGCACATTTACCCACACAACCACAACACCAACCAGCAACCAGACATTTACACACAACCCAAACAACCAGCAACCAGAACATTTACACACAACCACAACACCAACATGCAACCAGAACATTTACACACAACCAACAACACCAACCAAGCACACCAGAACATTTACACACAACCACAACACCAACCAGCAACCAGAACATTTACACACAACCACAACACCAACCAGCAACCAGAACATTTACACACAACCACAACACCAACCAGCAACCAGAACATTTACACACAACCACAACACCAACCAGAACATTTACACACAACCACAACACCAACCAGCAACCAGAACATTTACACACAACCACAACACCAACCAGAACATTTACACACAACCACAACACCAACCAGCAACCAGAACATTTACACACAACCACAACACCAACCAGCAACCAGAACATTTACACACAACCACAACACCAACCAGAACATTTACACACAACCACAACACCAACCAACAACCAGAACATTTACACACAACCACAACACCAACCAGCAACCAGAACATTTACACACAACCACAACACCAACCAGCAACCAGAACATTTACACACAACCACAACACCAACCAGCAACCAGAACATTTACACACAACCACAACACCAACCAGAACATTTACACACAACCACAACACCAACCAGCAACCAGAACATTTACATACAACCACAACACCAACCAGCAACCAGAACATTTACACACAACCACAACACCAACCAGAACATTTACACACAACCACAACACCAACCAGTAACCAGAACATTTACACACAACCACAAAACCAACCAGCAACCAGAACATTTACACACAACCACAACACCAACCAGTAACCAGAACATTTACACACAACCACAACACCAACCAGCAACCAGAACATTTACACACAACCACAACACCAACCAGCAACCAGAACATTTACACACAACCTCAACACCAACCAGCAACCAGAACATTTACACTCAACCACAACACCAACCAGCAACCAGAACATTTACACACAACACCAACCAGCAACCAGAACATTTACACACAACCACAACAACAACCAGCAACCAGAACATTTACACACAACCACAACACCAACCAGCAACCAGAACATTTACACACCACCACAACACCAACCAGCAACCAGAACATTTACACACAACCACAACCACAACACCAACCAGCAACCAGAACATTTACACACAACCACAACACCAACCAGCAACCAGAACATTTACACACAACCACAACACCAACCAGCAACCAGAACATTTACACACAACCACAACACCAACCAGCAACCAGAACATTTACACACAACCACAACACCAACCAGCAACCAGAACATTTACACACAACCACAACACCAACCAGAACATTTACACACAACCACAACACCAACCAGCAACCAGAACATTTACACACAACCACAACACCAACCAGAACATTTACACACAACCACAACACCAACCATCAACCAGAACATTTACACACAACCACAACACCAACCAGCAACCAGAACATTTACACACAACCACAACACCAACCAGAACATTTACACACAACCACAACACCAACCAACAACCAGAACATTTACACACAACCACAACACCAACCAACAACCAGAACATTTACACACAACCACAACACCAACCAGCAACCAGAACATTTACATACAACCACAACACCAACCAGCAACCAGAACATCTACACACAACCACAACACCAACCAGAACATTTACACACAACCACAACACCAACCAGCAACCAGAACATTTACATACAACCACACACAACCCAGCAACCAGAACATTTACACACAACCACAACACCAACCAGCAACCAGAACATTTTCACACAACCACAACACCAACCAGAACATTTACACACAACCACAACACCAACCAGAACATTTACACACAACCACAACACCAACCAACAACCAGAACATTTACACACAACCACAACACCAACCAGCAACCAGAACATTTACACACAACCACAACACCAACCAGCAACCAGAACGGTGGTGGAGAAATCCAGCGTTCCAGGCTGTGACGGGAACGTCGCCACTTTTCATTCCTTCCCAACAAACAACCCAACTGTCAGAGATACATGTTGATCTTTAAACCAGCCTGAAGTTCCTCTTCTCCACATTCTTCATCTAATGTTCCTCCTTAAACACTGCAGCTCGTACAGACGCCAGAATGGAACCACAGCAGCGTTTAAGGTGGAACGGAGAATTCCCAAAACCAGCTGCTGAACTTCAACATCTTTAACAGAATCCTGAACAACTTTAATTCTGCAGTCTGTACGTTTCACTCCGGACAGTTTCTCCAACACTCGGACACCATGGAGCAGCTTCAGCTCAGCGTTCAACACTGAAGAGACTGAAGAGACGAGCAGCTCCACCTTTATTAGAACCACAACCACAACAGTGAGCTGTGAGCGTGCGTGTGGAACGTTAGTGATCAGTGTGAGTACTGAATAAGTTCTAGCTCTGAAGCGGTGGAGACTGGTACCGAGCCCGGAGTGCGACTGTGACCGCGGACCTGCTCAGTGTGTACTGAGCGCTCAGATCTGAAGAGTCTTTGTACGATTATCACAGACTGCTGACGGACACACACACAGGTGCAGTGTGATGGAATGTGTGTGAAACATCGTTCACCTGCAGAGGCCGTGAGAACCTGAGAGACTCATCCATACAGCTATGACCCCGGAAGGTATCACAGGTCAAAGGTCAGAGGTCATCTTCCTGCTCGCTTCTGAAATGGCACATGCACACCTGGCCTGTCTGTCTCCCTGACACACACACACACATACACACACACATACACACACACACTATACATACACATACACACACACACACTATACATACACACACACTATACATACACATACACACACACAAACACACACACTATACATACACACACACACACACAAACACACACACTATACATACACACACAAACACACACACTATACATAAGCACACACTATACATACACACACACACTATACATACACACACACATACACACTATACATACACACACACATACATACACACGCACACACACATACACACGCACATACACACACACACACACTAATTATACACACACACACTATACATACACACACACACACACACACACACACACTATACACACACACACACACAAACACACACACTATACATACACACACACACATCCACACACACTATACATAACACACACACACACAAACACACACACTATACATACACACACACACACACACTATACATACACACACACTATACATGCACACACACATACACACACACAAACACACATACACTATACATACATACACACACACACAATCACACACACATATATACACACACACACTATACATACACACACACACACTGTATATATACACACACACACTACACTCACACATACACAAACACACACACTCACACAAACAGATATACACACACATACACACTATACATACACACACACTATATACATACACACACTATATACATACACACACACACACACAAACTATATACATACACACACACACACACTATATACATACACACACACTATACACATACAAACTCCCACACTACATACACACACACTAAATACATACACACACACAATATACATACACACACTACATACATACACACACACACTATATACATACATACACACAATCACACTATACACATACAAACTCCCACACTACATACAGACACACACACTAAATACATACACACACACACACACACACTATATACATACACACACACACACACACTATATACATATACACATACACTTCATAAATACACAACCCCACACTGCATACACACACACACTGTATACACACACACTATATACATACACACACACACACTACATACATACACACACACTATATACATACATACACACTATATACATACATACACACACACTATATACATATACACATACACTTCATAAATACACAACCCCACACTGCATACACACACACACACACTGTATACACACACACTATATATATACACACACACACTACATACATACACACACACTATATACATACATACACACTATATACATACACACACACACACACACACACACACATACACTATATACATACACACACACACTACATACACACACACACATACACTATATACATACACACACACACACTACATACACACACACACACAATATATACATACACACACACTATATACATACACACACACACTCCCACACTACACACACATTCCTGTCGTATATGAGAAAGCAGGCTGTGGAGCGTCTGTAGCTGATTTGTTGTGTAATTAAACTCCTGTAATGATGTACAGACCCCGCTGAGCTCGAGACCACCGGAGAGACAGACACTCAGAGTATAACACATAAATAAGAAATTACTAAACATGATTATAACTCGTTCCAGGTGATAGCCGGTGGTCTGCAGACGTTTGGGCGTGACTGGTCAGTGTCTGTGAATAGCTGAATGAGTAAAAAATGATCTGATCTCCTAAAGGCGCGTCT
>CM038705.1:53041000-53093500 GCA_021613375.1 Megaleporinus macrocephalus | reverse complement strand
AGAAGGTAATGTGAGTAGTTAGTACTGTGAGTAGTAAGTACTGTGTGTAGTAAGTACTGTGTGTAGTAAGTACTGTATGTAGTAAGTACTGTATGTAGTAAGTACTGTGTGTAGTAAGTAATGTGTGTAGTAAGTACTGTATGTAGTAAGTACTGTGTGTTGTAAGTAATGTGTCTAGTAAGTACTGTATGTAGTAAGTACTGTGAGTAGTAAGTAATGTGTGTAGTAAGTACTGTATGTAGTAAGTAATGTGTGTAGTAAGTACTGTGTGTAGTAAGTAATGTGTGTAGTAATTACTGTATGTAGTAAGTAATGTGAGTAGTAAGTAATGTATGTAGTAAGTAATGTATGCAATAAGTAATGTGTGTAGTAAGTAATGTGAGTAGTAAGTAATGTATGTAGTAAGTAATGTGTGTAGTAAGTAATGTGAGTAGTTCGTAATGTGAGTAGTTAGTAATGTGAGTAGTAAGTAATGTGTGTAGTAAGTAATGTGAGTAGAAAGTAATGTGAGTAGTTAGTAATGCATGTAGTAAGTAATGTATGTAGTAAGTAATGTGAGTAGTTAGTAATGTGTGTAGTAAGTAATGTATGTAGTAAGTAATGTGTGTAGTAAGTAATGTGAGAAGTAATGTGTGTAGTAAGTACTGTCTGTAGTAAGTACTGTGTGTAGTAAGTAATGTATGTAGTAAGTAATGTGTGTAGTAAGTAATGTGAGTAATTATTAATGTGTGTAGTAAGTAATGTATGTAGTAAGTAATGTGAGTAGTAAGTAATGTATGTATTAAGTCATGTATGTAGTAAGTAATGTGTGTAGTAACTAATGTGAGTAATAAGTAATGTATGTAGTAAGTAATGTGTGTAGTAAGTAATGTGAGTAGTAAGTAATGTATGTAGTAAGTAATGTGAGTAGTAGGTAATGTGTGTAGTAAGTAATCTATGTAGTAAGTAATGTGTGTAGTAAGTAATGTGAGTAATAAGTCATGTATTTAGTAAGTAATGTGTGTAGTAAGTAATGTGAGTAGTAAGTAATGTGTGTAGTAAGTAATGTGAGTAGAAAGTAATGTGAGTAGTTAGTAAGGTATTTAGTAAGTAATGTAAGTAGAAGGTAATGTGAGTAGTTAGTAATGTGAGTAGTAAGTACTGTGTGTAGTAAGTACTGTGTGTAGTAAGTACTGTATGTAGTAAGTACTGTGTGTAGTAAGTAATGTGTGTAGTAAGTACTGTATGTAGTAAGTACTGTGTGTTCTAAGTAATGCGTGTAGTAAGTACTGTATGTAGTAAGTACTGTGAGTAGTAAGTAATGTGAGTAGTAAGTACTGTGTGTAGTAAGTACTGTGTGTAGTAAGTACTGTATGTAGTAAGTACTGTGTGTAGTAAGTAATGTGTGTAGTACGTACTGTATGTAGTAAGTACTGTGTGTTCTAAGTAATGCGTGTAGTAAGTACTGTATGTAGTAAGTACTGTGAGTAGTAAGTAATGTGTGTAGTAAGTACTGTGTGTAGTGAGTACTGTATGTAGTTAGTAATGTGAGTAGTTAGTAATGTGTGTAGAAGGTAATGTGTGTGGTAAGTAATGTGAGTAGTTAGTAATGTGTGTAGAAGGTAATGTGTGTGGTAAGTAATGTGTGTAGTAAGTAATGTGTGTAGAAGGTAATGTGTGTAGTAAGTAATGTGAGTAGTTAGTAAAGTGTGTAGTAAGTAATGTGAGTAGTTAGTAATGTGTGTAGTAAGTAATGTGAGTAGAAAGTAATGTGAGTAGTTAGTAATGTATGTAGTAAGTAATGTGTGTAGTAAGTAATGTGAGTAGAAAGTAATGTGTGTAGTAAGTAATGTGAGTAGTAAGTAATGTGAGTAGAAAGTAATGTGAGTAGTTAGTAATGTGTGTAGTAAGTAATGTGAGTAGAAAGTAATGTGAGTAGTTAGTAATGTGTGTAGTAAGTAATGTGAGTAGTAAGTAATGTGAGTAGAAAGTAATGTGAGTAGTTAGTAATGTATGTAGTAAGTAATGTGTGTAGTAAGTAATGTGAGTAGAAAGTAATGTGTGTAGTAAGTAATGTGAGTAGTAAGTAATGTGAATAGAAAGTAATGTGAGTAGTTAGTAATGTATGTAGTAAGTAATGTGTGTAGTAAGTAATGTGAGTAGTAAGTAATGTGAGTAGAAAGTAATGTGAGTAGTTAGTAATGTATGTAGTAAGTAATGTGTGTAGTAAGTAATGTGAGTAGAAAGTTATGTGAGTGGTTAGTAATGTGTGTAGAAAGTAATGTGAGTAGTTAGTAATGTGAGTAGTAAGTACTATGTGTAGTAAGTACTGTATGTAGTAAGTACAGTGTGTAGTAAGTAATGTGCGTAGTTAGTAATGTATGTAGTAAGTAATGTGTGTAGTAAGTAATGTGAGTAGAAAGTAATGTGAGTGGTTAGTAATGTGTGTAGAAATAATGTGAGTGGTTAGTAATGTGAGTAGTAAGTAATGTATGTAGTAAGTACTGTGTGTAGTAAGTACTGTGTGTAGTAAGTACTGTATGTAGTAAGTACTGTGTGTAGTAAGTACTGTGTGTAGTAAGTACTGTATGTAGTAAGTACTGTGTGTAGTAAGTACTGTGTGTAGTAAGTACTGTATGTAGTAAGTACTGTGTGTAGTAAGTACTGTGTGTAGTAAGTACTGTATGTAGTAAGTACTGTATGTAGTAGTAAAGTTAGTAAAGTTTATAAATCAGAACCCAGTAAGAGATACTGCAGTGTGTGTTACCCGTACCTCCAGCAGGGCTTTCTGTACAGTGAGCTGACTGTAGACTCTGGCGCCCTCGTCAGGAATAACAGCGCGCAGCTCCTCCTTATTCAGAGAGAAGAGCTGAGCTCCGGTCAGCACTCTGAGGCACTGCACTGTCCTGCAAACACAGAGAGAGAGAGAGCGGTCAGTTTGGGTTACAGTGTAAACAGCTCAGTAGGCCTGACGACTAATACTCGTCCTCAGTCCAGTAATACAGTAATAACAGACTTACTCACATTCTACATACAACGTACACAAATACACTCCAACTCCAGCAACAGCAACACAAACATCTACATCCCGCCCTGGTCCACACTGCCGAGCTCGACTGATTAAACTCTTTCTGTGAGTCATTAACGTTACGTAGATGGAGAAATATGGATCCCACGATTACGTGATACTCCCAACAGATCTGTGGAGTCGATGGTGCTGGTGCGAGTGGGGAAGAGTCGATGGTGCTGGTGCGAGTGGGGAAGAGTCGCTGGTGCTGGTGCGAGTGGGGAAGATTCGATGGTGCTGGTGCGAGTGGGGAACAGTCGCTGGTGCTGGTGCGAGTGGGGAAGAGTCGATGGTGCTGGTGCGAGTGGGGAAGAGTCGATGGTGCTGGTGCGAGTGGGGAGGGGTTGATTAGTTGAGGAGTTACTGTAGCACTGTTTTCACTATAGAGTTCTGTTCCAGAGCCAGAACCGCTTGCTGGTTCAGTAAGGTTGGTGTGAAAGCTGTTTTAAGAGTGGTCTGGAGAACCGGTTTCTGGTCCTTCTGAACTTTGTGGTTCACTTCCAGTGAACTGTGCCACCGAGGAGTCATGTGATTGGTTAATTTTGTAATGTGACATATCACCATAGTTTCTTTTCAAGTTTTGTGATCGAGTGAACAAACTGTGTTGACTTTGACGTAAAAATTCTCTTAACAGTAGGACATTTCTGTACATGCTGGAGTAACGTATGTTATTTCTGTACATGCTGGAGTAACAGATGTTATATCTGTACATGCTGGAGTAACGTATGTTATATCTGTACATGCTGGAGTAACGTGTCTGTGTGAGAAACTTACGGTTCGCTGAAACCTTTTCCACGCAGCCAAGCTTCAACTTCAGCAGGAGGCGAGCGATAGTCCAGTGGGACGGCGGTATCAGACGAACGATGGATGACCAACGGCTTAGACAGCGCAGCCTTACCATTGGTCAGTCTTCTCAGCAGCTCATCATTCACCTGCATCACTGAGAGAAGAAAATAAGAAAAACATTGCATGGTGTGCCACAAGGCTCCGTTGTACAGTATTTCAATAATCACATAATTTATCCAAGAAATAAAAGTTCTGCTGTTCTTCATCATCCCTGAGAAAAAGTTATCTCCAGCCAAACACTTCCTGTAAATACAGACATGCCTTTCTTCACCCACTCTTCTTTGTAGGACACAGGAGGTCTCAGAGTTCTGCAGTAGGGGGCTCTGGCAGCTTTTTCAGTAGAGAGAATTCATGTTTTTATAAATCACGTGGCACCTGAAGCAGCAAAGTATGACCACCATGCTTGACTGTTGCTATGATGTTCTTAATTTTGGAATGCAGTTTAGCACCCATAAAGATCTGGTGATTCAGAACATTACTCCAAACAGATCTTAGAGGTGTTTCTTGGTTAACGCGAGATGAGTCCTCATGTTCCTCTTGGTTTGCAGTAGTTTCGCCAGCTCCGTCACGTTTCGCCATGGATACCGTTTTTGCACAGTCTGTTTTTATTGGTGCCTCATGAAAGTTGGCCTTGTCTGAGGTGAGCGGTTCCTTTGATTGCTTGTCTAAGATCTTATGTGACCTCCTGGATGAATCGTCGCCGTCACAAGTTTTCTGTAAATAATGGCTCTCGCTGTGGTTCACTGCTTCGTAACCTTTTCCAGACTCACATACTTCAATACCTTTCTTTCTTCTGGTGTTCTTATTCTTTTCAGGGCTGTCAGCCATCAACGCTGGAGTTATCATATTTGACTTAGCCAGTCAAGCATCGGTAGCTACAATGATCTAACATTGTACACTCCTGTATATATTAGGACGGGTAAGTGATGAATTCTCTGAGAACTGATTCCTTATATAGTAATTAGCTCATGCATGCTAATCAGGGTTAGTTCATCAGGCTAATTCATGTTCCATGTGTGGGTACCTTTCTCTGTGTCTTCAGGCAGGTGTTGTGGGGGTAGTACTCTGGCTTCAGGGGTCCCTGCACGGGGGCTGGGCGGAGGTAAAGAATTCGTCTTTGGCATAGGGGGAGGGGCCGGAGCCTGTTAGTACAGATAATGTTGCACAGTATGTTACATAGCTACTCAGGACTAGATAAAGTTCAGAGCCAGCGACAGTTTAAAGCTCATAGAGCCCCACCGTTCAGAAAAGAGCCAATCAGCTTGCTCGTTACACCACAAGTGGGGAAGGGTTGATAATGCTGTGGTGTGAGTGGGGAAGGATGGATAATGCTGTGGTGTTAGTGGGGAAGGTTTGATAGGCTGTGGTGTGAGTGGGGAAGGTTTGATAATGCTGTGGTGTGAGTGGGGAGGAGTTGATGATGCTGGGGTGTGAGTGGGGAGGGATTGATAATGCTGTGGTATGAGTGGGGAAGGATTGATAATGCTGTGGTATGAGTGGGGAAGGATTGATAATGCTGTGGTGTGAGTGGGGAGGAGTTGATAATGCTGGGGTGTGAGTGGGGAGGGATTGATAATGCTGGGGTGTGAGTGGGGAAGGATTGATAATGCTGTGGTATGAGTGGGGAAGGATTGATAATGCTGGGGTGTGAGTGGGGAAGGATTGATAATGCTGTGGTGTGAGTGGGGAAGGATTGATAATGCTGTGGTGTGAGTGGGGAAGGTTTGATAATGCTGTGGTGTGAGTGGGGAGGAGTTGATGATGCTGGGGTGTGAGTGGGGAGGGATTGATAATGCTGTGGTATGAGTGGGGAAGGATTGATAATGCTGTGGTATGAGTGGGGAAGGATTGATAATGCTGTGGTGTGAGTGGGGAGGAGTTGATGATGCTGGGGTGTGAGTGGGGAAGGGTTGATAATGCTGTGGTATGAGTGGGGAAGGATTGATAATGCTGGGTTGTGAGTGGGGAAGGATTGATAATGCTGGGGTATGAGTGGGGAAGGGTTGATAATGCTGTGGTATGAGTGGGGAAGGATTGATAATGCTGGGTTGTGAGTGGGGAAGGATTGATAATGCTGGGGTATGAGTGGGAAAGGGTTGATAATGCTGTGGTATGAGTGGGGAAGAGTTGATAATGCTGTGGTGTTAGTGGGGAAGGATTGATAATGCTGTGGTGTGAGTAGGGAGGAGTTGATGATGCTGGGGTGTGAGTGGGGAAGAGTTGATAATGCTGTGGTGTGAGAGGGGAAGTATTGATAATGCTGTGGTTTTAGTGGGGAAGGATTGATAATGCTGTGGTGTGAGTGGGGAGGAGTTGATGATGCTGGGGTGTGAGTGGGGAAGGATTGATAATGCTGTGGTATGAGTGGGGAAGGATTGATAATGCTGTGGTGTGAGTGGGGAAGGATTGATAATGCTGGGGTGTGAGTGGGGAAGGAGTGATGGTGCTGTGGTATGAGTGGGAAAGGGCTGACGATGCTGTGGTGTGAGTGGGGAAGGGTTGATGATGCTGGGGTGTGAGTGGGGAAGGGTTGATGATGCTGTGGTGCTCCATCTAGCTGCAGTGTCTTGTTTCACTATTAGAGAAAGTCTCTCATCAACTCATCATTCGTACTGCAAATCTAAACTGAAACTGAATGACCAGACGCACAAGTTTTATATTCACTACAGCTGAAATATGTGTTGTGTGAGTTTCCCTTAAAAGCATATATATGAATTGCATGAACAGTGTGTTCAGGCCAGTTTCTTGCAGGTCATGTGGGCAGAATGTGTCCACAAAACTCTCAGAACATCTAGCCGTCAGTGTTTCTGTACTGCAGTTCCTCAGAGTGAGAGGATGTTTGTTTACCTTGGGAGGTTTGTTGGTGACTGGGCTCTCTATGTGAGTCACCGGCTCCAGAATATTAAACGGCACAAAACCGACCTCATTAAATCTGTTGCGGCATTTCCACCATCGCTTAGACGACTCGATCACCTGAGAGGGGTAGAGAGACAGAGTTCACAACGATTGCTTTTCCTTAATGGTCACTGAGTGCAAACCTACACATGATCAGTAAGATCTTCAATGACTGTCCAACTGTAAGCACCAGTATAGTGAAGGTGAATGATCCAGGAGTTCCCAGCTCCAGATTGATGACGGCAAACCAGATATTACATTGTTTTTTAAGAACATTCTGCTGACCACAGTGGTGACCAGTGTGCTCCAACAAGAGTTTAGTTTTCAATTTGTGAGCCAAACATCTTGCTGTTGCTAATGTTTGCCAGCGTGGCTTCAAGCTTCTGTTGGCTGCGTCCTGCTATGAGGTGCAGAATCGCTTCACCATCTGGCAGTTAAGAACCTTGCGGAACCTTGTAACCTGAATGTTTCTGGTTTGATCCTCTGAACCAACAAGACACAACTATAGTTCCTTAGAACAAGACACCAAACCCCCAACTGCTCCCCAGGTACTGTGGATTGGGCCGGGCGCTACATTGCTGCATGTAGCCCAGACCACCTGACTGAGTGATGGTATATTGTGATTATGAGGCTGCCTAGACCGGACGTCTGTTCGTCATTAGATCACAGCTCCGGGAACGCCTGGGTCACAGGTTTGGGTGACACTGCATTGCAGCTTTAAAGCCGTCTGGTCTGGTGGTCTTCAGCTGCATGAAAACGCTGCACCCTTACTGCTTCCTGTGCTGACTGCCTGCTGTAGTCATGTGAGTGAGGTCTTCCCGGCAGTAAAGACTCTTTCCAGACTTGCTAACTCTATACATGACGGTGGATTTACCGTTACTGTGTTGTTGGGGTTGGGGAGGAATGTTGGGCTGAAGGTCCTGTTTCAGTGAAGTGAAATCTTAATGGTACAGTGTCCCATCATTCCATTCCAGAGGACAGTTTGGAACTCTTTCCTGCTTCAGACACCATACTTTCTCCATAAATAAAAGGTTTGGTGAGTTTGGTATGGAAGGACCTGCACAGGACCCTTAACACTTTCTTTAATTCTTGAAATAAATGTTTGATTAGCTTCTGGTTTTCATATTTACTTCAACGAATGAGTTTCAGAGTAACTACTAATAATGAAGCTCCGTATTTTTACTACCAAAGCTCTCAGTGAACTCACCTCGAGTGTCTCTCCGTGCAGGACTGACAGCTCGCTGCTGTTTCGAGCCACAAAGTCGTAACTGCAGCGGTACTGCCTGTCCTTGAGCGGGACGCTGCCGTCACTGCGGGAGGAACAGTAACCAACAATAGCGTCAACGAGCAGATTCTCACTGAGGAATACCCTGCATTACTACCCACAGCTCAGAGATAGCACCCTGCCCTCTACTGGACAATAACACAACTGCAGTATGTTATCAGACTCTGGAGTTGACTGTCCACTCTGCAGGTGATCAGATCAGATTTGTGTGGCCAGACAATGTAGGCGTCAGCGGCTACAAAGCAGATCCCAGCACTTCTGATTCAGCATTTGTTCCAAATATAAAACTAAATGAGCGTCCAGACTGAGACGCATCTGTGAGAATCCGCTGTACATGTTTGGATCTGATTATCAGAAATATTATTTCAGGTGATTTTTTTATACCAGACTCTAAAAACCGACCAGGATACTAGGAGTTTTTACATGTTAGCTGTTTTAGCCTCAGAAACATCACATATCAGTAAAACTCACATTTCATCTGCAGGAACAGCAGGAGCTGAAGGCTGGAGAGAACTCTGGAGCTAAAGAGAGAGAGAGAGAGAGAGAGAGAGAGAGAGAGAGAGAAAGAGAGAGAGAGAAAGAGACATTCACCGCTCAATCAAAACCTCACAGCAATGTTCAACATTGGTACCTGATATTAATGTTCTCATGGCTGAATGCAATCAAATCCTCATGACCATCTAGTGAGAAGTGTTTACTGAGGTGTACTGCATTAGTATTAATACTCACTGTGAGTATACCGGACTGGAATAGAATTCTACACAGTTACAGATGAAGATCATATAAAAGCCCTCACTGACCCTCAGAAAACAAACGTCTCCAGTGTCTTCGTGAGGACTGTGTGAGTCACGCTGTCGTGTGTGTACCTGCTGCTGATCCTTCTCGGTGTCCTTCCTGTGTTGTGACTCAATGGGGTCAACCCAGCCCTCGACCTCTGACCCTGGAAGTTTCCATCCATTCAGGAATACAGGAGAGTACGGAGCTACAGGACCTCGCAATGCTGACCTAAACACAACACACATCAGCTTCCTCACAGTTTATCTCCAACCTTAAGACCATCAGCACAGATTCTAATATTCATAATTAATCTCAGACGGAGCTTCTCAGAGCAGAGGTGAGGTCAGGGGTCTCAGTCTCTGAAGATTTTTCTGGTCTGATTAAACGCTGAGGCGTGTGTTCTCTGGTGTGTACCGTGGCTGTGTCCAGTAGGGTCCGAGTGAGCTCCAGAGCGTGTGTTCCTCCAGGTTCAGGTTGTTTTTCAGAAGATCCACGGCTCCAGCTGTTAGCGCCGGACTGCTAACTGAGGCTGCTAACGCTGAACTCCCAGTAGCTTTCACAATCTACACACACAAACACACACACACACACAGGTAAACACAACCTCAGTACAATGATCATCCTAACAATAACAGATAACACACACACACTCACACACACACACACACACACTCACAACAAACACACACATAAACATACACACACGTACACACACACACACACACAACAAACACACACACACACATAAACATACACACACGTACACACACACACACACACACACACACACACACAACAAACACACAGGTAAACACAACCTCAGTACAATCATCATCCTAACAATAACAGACAACACACACACACACTCACAACAAACACAAACACACAACAAACACACAGGTAAACACAACCTCAGTACAATCATCATCCTAACAATAACAGATAACACACACACACACACACACACAAACACACACACACATAAACATACACACACGTACACACACACACACACACAACAAACACCCAGGTAAACACAACCTCAGTACAATCATCATCCTAACAATAACAGATAACACACACACACACACACTCACAACAAACACACACACACACACACAGGTAAACACAACCTCAGTACAATCATCATCCTAACAATAACAGATAACACACACACACACACACAAACACAAACACACACACACATAAACATACACACACACACACAACAAACACACAGGTAAACACAACCTCAGTACAATCATCATCCTAACAATAACAGATAACACACACACACTCACAACAAACACACACACACTCACACACATACACATAAACATACACACACATACACACACACACACACACAACAAACACACAGGTAAACACAACCTCAGTACAATTATCATCCTAACAATAACAGATAACACACACACACTCACAACAAACACACACACACACTCACACACACACATATAAACATACACACACGTACACACACACACACAACAAACACACACACACTCACACACACACACACTCACAACAAACACACACACACTCACACACACACACATAAACATACACACACGTACACACACACACACACACAAAACAAACACACAGGTAAACACAACCTCAGTACAATCATCATCCTAACAATAACAGATAACACACACACACACCCACACAACACACATACACAACACACACACAAAGACATGCACAAACACACAAACACACACACAACACACATACACAACACACAACACACATACACAACAAACACACACAGACACACACAAACATACAAACACACACCCACACACAACACACATACACAACACAAACACACAGACACGCACAAACACACACACAACACACATACACAACACACACACACAGACACGCACAAACACACACACACACAACACACATACACACAGGTGAACACAACCTCAGTACAATCATCATCCTAACAATAACAGATAACATACACACACACACACACACAAACACACACATACACACACGTACACACACACACACACACACACAATAAACACACACACACGCACACAGGTAAATGCAACCTCAGTACAATCATCATCCTAACAATAACAGATAACACACACACACTCACAACAAACACACACACACTCACACACATACACATAAACATACACACACGTACACACACACACACACACACACACACACAACAAACACACAGGTAAACACAACCTCAGTACAATCATCATCCTAACAATAACAGATAACACACACACACACTCACAACAAACACACACACACAAACACACATGTAAACACAACCTCAGTACAATCATCATCCTAACAATAACAGATAACACACACACACACACACACACAAACACACACACACATAAACATACACACACGTACACACACACAACAAACACACAGGTAAACACAACCTCAGTACAATCATCATCCTAACAATAACAGATAACACACACACACACACACACACACACAAACACACACACACATAAACATACACACACACACACACAACAAACACACAGGTAAACACAACCTCAGTACAATCATCATCCTAACAATAACAGATAACACACACACACACCCACACAACACACATGCACAACACACACACAAAGACATGCACAAACACACAAACACACACACACAACACACATACACAACACACAACACACATACACAACAAACACACACAGACACACACAAACATACAAACACACACCCACACACAACACACATACACAACACAAACACACAGACACGCACAAACACACACACAACACACATACACAACACACACACACAGACACGCACAAACACACACACACACAACACACATACACACAGGTAAACACAACCTCAGTACAATCATCATCCTAACAATAACAGATAACATACACACACACACACACACAAACACACACATAAACATACACACACATACACACACACACACACACACAATAAACACACACACACGCACACAGGTAAATGCAACCTCAGTACAATCATCATCCTAACAATAACAGACACACACACACACACACAACACACATACACAACACACACACACACACAACACACACACACACAACACACACACACACACACATACATACACACACACACACACACACACACACACACAGGTAAACGCAACCTCAGTACAATCATCATCCTAACAATAACAGACACACACACACACACACACACACACACACACACACACACACACAACACACATACACAACACACATACACACACAACACAAACACACAAGTTTGTCTTTCTATATTAGTGAGGACATCCATAGGTTTCTATTGATCTTTGTTTTTCTATAACTAAATAATACTACACCTAAACCTAACCTTAACCTCAGTACCTCATATAATACTACACCTACACCTAAACCTAACCTTAACCCCAGTACCTTATATAATACTACACCTACACCTAAACCTGACCTTAACCTCAGTACCTCATATAATACTACACCTAAACCTAAACCTAACCTTAACCTCAGTACCTTATATAATACTACACCTAAACCTGACCTTAACCTCAGTACCTCATATAATACTACACCTAAACCTAACCTTAACCTCAGTACCTTATATAATACTACACCTACACCTAAACCTAACCTTAACCTCAGTACCTTATATAATACTACACCTACACCTAAACCTGACCTTAACCCCAGTACCTCATATAATACTACACCTAAACCTAACCTTAACCTCAGTACCTTATATAATACTACACCTACACCTAAACCTTACCTTAACCTCAGTACCTTATATAATACTACACCTAAACCTAACCTTAACCTCAGTACCTTATATAATACTACACCTAAACCTAAACCTAATCTTAACCTCAGTACCTTCTATAATACTACACCTAAACCTAACCCTAACCTTAACCTCTGTACCTTACATTATACTACACCTAAATCTAACCCTAACCTTAACCTCAGTACCTCATATTATACTACACCTAAACCTAAACCTAACCTTAAACTCAGTACCTTCTATAATACTACACCTAAACCTAACCTTAACCTCAGTACCTTATATAATACTACACCTAAACCTAACCTTAACCTCAGTACCTTATATAATACTACACCTACACCTAAACCTAACCTTAACCTCAGTACCTTATATAATACTACACCTACACCTAAACCTGACCTTAACCCCAGTACCTCATATAATACTACACCTAAACCTAACCTTAACCTCAGTACCTTATATAATACTACACCTACACCTAAACCTTACCTTAACCTCAGTACCTTATATAATACTACACCTAAACCTAACCTTAACCTCAGTACCTTATATAACACTACACCTACACCTAAACCTAATCTTAACCTCAGTACCTTATATAATACTACAGCTAAACCTAACCTTAACCTTAACCTCAGTACCTTATATAATACTACACCTAAACCTAACCCTAACCTTAACCTCAGTACCTTATATAATACTACACCTAAACCTAACCCTAACCTTAACCTGAGTACCTTATATAATACTACACCTAAACCTAACCCTAACCTTAACCTCAGTACCTTATATAATACTACACCTACACCTATCCCTAACCTTAACCTCAGTACATTATATAAAACTACACCTAAACCTAATCTTAACCTCAGTAACTTATATAATACTACACCTACACCTAACCTTAACCTAAGTACCTAATATAATACTACACCTACACCTAAACCTAACCTTAACCTAAGTACCTAATATAATACTACACCTACACCTAAACCTAACCTTAACCTCAGTACCTTATATAATACTACACCTAAACCTAACCCTAACCTTAACCTCATTACCTTATATAATACTACACCTACACCTAAACCTAACCTTAACCTCAGTACCTTATATAATACTACACCTAACCTCAGTACCTTATATAATACTACACCTAAACCTAACCCTAACCTTAACCTCAGTACCATATATAATACTACACCTACACCTAACCTTAACCTCAGTACCTTATATAATACTACACCTAAACCTAACCTTAACCTAAGTACCTAATATAATACTACACCTACACCTAAACCTAACCTTAACCTCAGTACCTTATATAATACTACACCTAAACCTAACCCTAACCTTAACCTCATTACCTTATATAATACTACACCTACACCTAAACCTAACCTTAACCTCAGTACCTTATATAATACTACACCTAAACCTACACCTAAACCTAACCTTAACCTCAGTACCTTATATAATACTACATCTAACCTCAGTACCTTATATAATACTACACCTAAACCTAACCCTAACCTTAACCTCAGTACCATATATAATACTACACCTACACCTAACCCTAACCTTAACCTCAGTACCTTATATAATACTACACCTAAACCTAACCCTAACCTTAACCTCAGTACCTTATATAATACTACACCTACACCTAAACCTAACCTTAACCTCAGTACCTTATATAATACTACACCTACACCTACACCTAACCTTAACCTCAGTACCTTATATAATACTGCACCTACACCTAAACCTAACCCTAACCTCAGAATCTTATATAATACTACACCTAAACCTAACTTTAACCTCATTACCTAATATAATACTACACCTACACCTAAACCTAACCCTAACCTCAGAATCTTATATAATACTACACCTAAACCTAACTTTAACCTAATTACCTAATATAATACTACACCTACACCTAACCTTAATCCTAATCTTAATCTCTTTACCTAATATAATACTACACGTAAACCTAACCTTAATCCTAATGTTAATCTCAGTACCCCAAAGACTAATTTTCTGCTCTATTAGATTTTATTTAAAAACTTGATTTTTGGAAAATGACGTGTCCTGAACTGAAGACCAGCAAAATGTCCTCACTTTACCAAAAACATCAGACTGTACTAGACTAGTGACGTCCTCACAACTATACCTCTACAAGAACACACACACACACACACACACACACACACACACACACACACACACACACACACACACACACACACACACACACACACAGGTAAACACATCCCTCAGTGATCATCAGGAACTTCCTAACAATAACAGATCCGGAACACACAGACAGCTCTATTAGCATTAAAGTCATTAATCTCACACACACCCAAACAAACACACACACACACCCAAACAAACACACACACACACACATACACACACACACACATACACACACACACACACACACACACACACACACACACACACACAAACACACATGCATAGAAGGTAACCATGTCATTTCCAAACTTTATAAATCTCTCCAGTTAATCCAACTCCTTTATTACAATTGAACAATGAGCACACAGCAGTAAAGCTTTAACAATAGCCAGAGTGTTTACACAGGAAAAACAAATACAGTCACACACACACACACACACACACACACACACACACACACACACACACACACACACACACACTCATACACACACACATACACACACACACTCATACACACACACACACACACACACACACACACACACACACACACACACACACACACTCATACACACACACACACACACTCATACACACACACATACACACACACACTCATACACACACCCACACTCATACACACTTACTCACCATGTCCAGCGGTTTGAAGACGTGATGTACCAGCTCCTCTGACGTGGGGTTAGAAATGGCTGATTTTAAACGTGCCTGAAATTCAGAACACACACTGATCAATACCTGTCCTTACCAGCGGAGGTCAGTAAAACCAGTTACAGTGAAGGAGTGATGGAGGTTTATTATCCTGAGTATTTCTATATCCTAATACTTTTATGTTCAGTACAGTAGTAATAAACACATCTGTATATCTGTTAGATTTGAGCTATTTATATTTAGTTACAAATTAAACCATTTTACATGTTCATACATTTTCAAAAAGTATGTGATGGAAAATATTTAGATACATTTTAATGTATGGAAGATACAGTGCTCTGCTAATATTTCTGTCACTTGAAGACATTATTATATTTTAAAAGAGATCACTTTAATTTACTCAGTAATCACTTTATTATTAAATACTAAACAGTATTAATAGAGTAAGTAGAGCTTTTACACTTTATTATTAAATATTAATCAGTATTAATAGAGTAAGTAGAGCTTTAACACTTTATTATTAAATATTAATTAGTATTAATAGAGCAAGTAGAGCTTTTACACTTTATTATTAAATATTAATCAGTATTAATAGAGTAAGTAGAGCTTTTACACTTTATTATTCAATATTAAACAGTATTAATAGAGTAAGTAGAGCTTTTACACTTTATTATTAAATATTAAACAGTATTAATAGAGTAAGTAGAGCTTTTACACTTTATTATTAAATATTAAACAGTATTAATAGAGTAAGTAGAGCTTTAACACTTTATTATTAAATATTAAACAGTATTAATAGAGTATGTAGTGTTTTTACACTTTATTATTAAATATTAAACAGTATTAATAGAGTAAGTAGTACTTTTACACTTTATTATTAAATATTAATCAGTATTAATAGAGTAAGTAGAGCTTTAACACTTTATTATTAAATATTAATCAGTATTAATAGAGTAAGTAGTACTTTTACACTATTATTAAATATTAAACAGTATTAATAGAGTAAGTAGTACTTTTACACTTTATTATTAAATATTAATCAGTATTAATAGAGTAAGTAGAGCTTTAACACTTTATTATTAAATATTAAACAGTATTAATAGGGTAAGTAGAGCTTTAACACTTTATTATTAAATATTAAACAGTATTAATAAAGTAAGTAGAGCTTTTACACTTTATTATTAAATATTAATCAGTATTAATAGAGTAAGTAGAGCTTTTACACTTTATTATTAAATATTAAACAGTATTAATAGAGTAAGTAGAGCTTTAACACTTTATTATTAAATATTAAACAGTATTAATAGAGTAAGTAGTGTTTTACACTTTATTATTAAATATTAAACAGTATTAATAGAGTAAGTAGTACTTTTACACTTTATTATTAAATATTAATCAGTATTAATAGAGTAAGTAGAGCTTTTACACTTTATTATTAAATATTAATCAGTATTAACAGAGTAAGCAGAGCTTTTACACTTTATTATTAAATATTAATCAGTATTAATAGAGTAAGTAGAGCTTTTACACTTTATTATTCAATATTAAACAGTATTAATAGAGTAAGTAGAGCTTTTACACTTTATTATTCAATATTAAACAGTATTAATAGAGTAAGTAGAGCTTTTACACTTTATTATTAAATATTAAACAGTATTAATAGAGTAAGTAGAGCTTTAACACTTTATTATTAAATATTAAACAGTATTAATAGAGTATGTAGTGTTTTTACACTTTATTATTAAATATTAAACAGTATTAATAGAGTAAGTAGTACTTTTACACTTTATTATTAAATATTAATCAGTATTAATAGAGTAAGTAGAGCTTTAACACTTTATTATTAAATATTAATCAGTATTAATAGAGTAAGTAGTACTTTTACACTATTATTAAATATTAAACAGTATTAATAGAGTAAGTAGTACTTTTACACTTTATTATTAAATATTAATCAGTATTAATAGAGTAAGTAGAGCTTTAACACTTTATTATTAAATATTAAACAGTATTAATAGGGTAAGTAGAGCTTTAACACTTTATTATTAAATATTAAACAGTATTAATAAAGTAAGTAGAGCTTTTACACTTTATTATTAAATATTAATCAGTATTAATAGAGTAAGTAGAGCTTTTACACTTTATTATTAAATATTAAACAGTATTAATAGAGTAAGTAGAGCTTTAACACTTTATTATTAAATATTAAACAGTATTAATAGAGTAAGTAGTGTTTTTACACTTTATTATTAAATATTAAACAGTATTAATAGAGTAAGTAGTACTTTTACACTTTATTATTAAATATTAATCAGTATTAATAGAGTAAGTAGAGCTTTTACACTTTATTATTAAATATTAATCAGTATTAATAGAGTAAGCAGAGCTTTTACACTTTATTATTAAATATTAATCAGTATTAATAGAGTAAGTAGAGCTTTTACACTTTATTATTAAATATTAATCAGTATTAATAGAGTAAGTAGAGCTTTTCCATATGTCAGTGTGTTTATTTAACTCTTTCCAAGCTTCTCCTAAACAACCCAGTATTATTATCAGTTCTCATCTAATACCTGCTTTGACTGCTCAGTACTTCATTAAGCTAAATCAAGATTGCTGCTGAAGGAACTGAACACATTCATACAATGTCTGGGGCATCCAGGAGAAATCTGCAACCTAATTTTGTTCTTCAAACTGATCTGATCTACTTCTCTCACAATAACATATTCATGTTACTTTGTATTGTATGTCTGATTATTTACATCTGTTCTAATCAGATCTGCTGTTCTTACTGGTGATCAGACACTTATTGATCAGATAAAACTTTCAGGGGTCTCAGACTTTAACACAGTTATGTGTTTTAGCATGAATTGCAACATATTTCAAGTAAATAATGTCCGGGTGTGTTTAGACCAAAAGTAACAGGAACAGAATCTTAATGAACTTTACTGGTTGTACTAATAGATGTTGGATTTACTAAGAAGCTCCACTGCAGGTGTATAAGTTACTCAGCAGTTTTAACCTGATACTTTTCCACTTCTACTAATGTCACTTCCTGGGCAGTTATTTTTAGTTTCACTTGATTTATTATTGTACATTTAATCATTACTGCTTTTACCAAAATATAGATTGACTTCACACTGTTTTGTTTTCTTGTTAAGTATTCTAAACCTGTCAAACACACCCTCTCTCAGGGTGTGTATGACTGC
The DNA here is from genome assembly GCA_021613375.1 of Megaleporinus macrocephalus. Classification (NCBI taxonomy): domain Eukaryota; kingdom Metazoa; phylum Chordata; class Actinopteri; order Characiformes; family Anostomidae; genus Megaleporinus; species Megaleporinus macrocephalus. The sequence goes on along the minus strand of CM038705.1, from coordinate 53,074,725 downwards.
GTACATTTATGTGTGTGTGTGTGTGTGTGTGTGTGTGTGTGTGTGTGTGTGTGTGTTACTCACCAGTAGACTGAAGGCGTATTTGAATTTCTGGAATGTTTGGATGAACTCTGTCTCAGGTGGAGCTATAGCTTTGGCACTGAGCAGATCATCTATACAATAAATCAACAAATCAATTGGTCAATAAACCAAACAATGACAAAAATAATAATAATGAACTTAGTAATGAATATCACTGAATTCCCTTCTCAGGCTCTGCCGAGATTCTCATTAGGTTGAATGTTTAACTCTAAATGTAGGTATTGTATATAAACTGAGTTACTGTTTCTCATTAGGTTGAATGTTTAACTCTAAATGTAGGTATTGTATATAAACTGAGTTACAGTTTCTCATTAGGTTGAATGTATAACTCTAAATGTAGGTATTGTATATAAATTGAGTTACAGTTTCTCATTAGGTTGAATGTATAACTCTAAATGTATGTATTGTATATAAACTGAGTTACAGTTTCTCATTAGGTTGAATGTATAACTCTAAATGTATGTATTGTATATAAACTGAGTTACAGTTTCTTATTAGGTTGAATGTATAACTCTAAATGTAATTGTATTGTATATAAACTGAGTTACAGTTTCTCATTAGGTTGAATATTTAACTCGAAATGTAGGTATTGTATATAAACTGAGTTACAGTTTCTCATTAGGTTGAATGTATAACTCTAAATGTAGGTATTGTATATAAACTGAGTTACAGTTTCTCATTAGGTTGAATGTATAACTCTAAATGTAAATGTATTGTATATAAACTGAGTTACAGTTTCTCATTAGGTTGAATGTTTAACTCGAAATGTAGGTATTGTATATAAACTGAGTTACAGTTTCTCATTAGGTTGAATGTATAACTCTAAATGTAGGTATTGTATATAAACTGAGTTACAGTTTCTTATTAGGTTGAATGTATAACTCTAAATGTAATTGTATTGTATATAAACTGAGTTACAGTTTCTCATTAGGTTGAATATTTAACTCGAAATGTAGGTATTGTATATAAACTGAGTTACAGTTTCTCATTAGGTTGAATGTATAACTCTAAATGTAGGTATTGTATATAAACTGAGTTACAGTTTCTCATTAGGTTGAATGTATAACTCTAAATGTAAATGTATTGTATATAAACTGAGTTACAGTTTCTCATTAGGTTGAATGTTTAACTCGAAATGTAGGTATTGTATATAAACTGAGTTACAGTTTCTCATTAGGTTGAATGTTTAACTAAATGTAGGTATTGTATATAAACTGAGTTACAGTTTCTCATTAGGTTGAATGTTTAACTCTAAATGTAGGTATTGTATATAAACTGAGTTACAGTTTCTCATTAGGTTGAATGTATAACTCTAAATGTAATTGTATTGTATATAAACTGAGTTACAGTTTCTCAGGTTGAATGTTTAACTCGAAATGTAGGTATTGTATATAAACTGAGTTACAGTTTCTCATTAGGTTGAATGTATAACTCTAAATATAGGTACTGTTCATAATATGAGTTACAGTTTCTCATTAGGTTGAGTGTATAACTAAATGTAAGTATTGTATATAAACTGAGTTACAGTTTCTCATTAGGTTGAATGTATAACTCTAAATATAGGTATTGTATATAAACTGAGTTACAGTTTCACATTAGGTTGAATATATACCTCTAAATGTAGATATTGCCTATAAACTGAGTTACCGTTTCTTGTTAGATTGAATGTATAACTCTAAATGTAGGTATTGTATATAAACTGACTTATGGTTTCTCAATAGGTGGAATGTATACCTCTAAATGTAGGTATTTTATATAAACTGAGTTACAGTTTCTCATATGGTTGAATGTACAACTCTAAATGTAGGTATTGTATATAAACTGAGTTACAGTTTCTCATTAGGTTGAATGTATAACTAAATATAGGTATTGTATATAAACTGAGTTACAGTTTCTCATTAGGTTGAATGTTTAACTAAATGTAGGTATTGTATATAAACTGAGTTACAGTTTCTCATTAGGTTGAATGTATAACTCTAAATTTAGGTATTGTATATAAGCTGAGTTACAGTTTCTCATTAGGTTGAATGTTTAACTAAATGTAGGTATTGTATATAAACTGAGTTACAGTTTCTCATTAGGTTGAATGTATAACTCTAAATATAGGTATTGTATATAAACTGACTTACAGTTTCTCATTAGGTTGAATGTATAACTCTAAATGTAGGTATTGTATATAAACTGAGTTACAGTTTCTTATTAGATTGAATGTATATCTCTAAATGTAGGTATTGTATATAAACTGACTTACAGTTTCTCATTAGGTTGAGTGTATAACTCTAAATGTAGGTATTGTATATAAGCTGAGTTACAGTTTCTCATTAGGTTGAATGTTTAACTAAATGTAGGTATTGTATATAAACTGAGTTACAGTTTCTCATTAGGTTGAATGTATAACTCTAAATATAGGTATTGTATATAAACTGACTTACAGTTTCTCATTAGGTTGAATGTATAACTCTAAATGTAGGTATTGTATATAAACTGAGTTACAGTTTCTCATTAGGTTGAATGTATATCTCTAAATGTAGGTATTGTATATAAACTGAGTTACAGTTTCTCATTAGGTTGAGTGTATAACTCTAAATGTAGGTATTGTATATAAGCTGAGTTACAGTTTCTCATTAGGTTGAATGTATAACTCTAAATGTAGGTATTGTATATAAACTGAGTTACAGTTTCTCATTAGATTGAATGTATAACTCTAAATGTAATTGTATTGTATATAAACTGAGTTACAGTTTCTCATTAGATTGAATGTATAACTCTAAATGTAATTGTATTGTATATAAACTGAGTTACAGTTTCTCATTAGGTTGAGTGTATAACTCTAAATGTAGGTATTGTATATAAGCTGAGTTACAGTTTCTCATTAGGTTGAATGTATAACTCTAAATGTAGGTATTGTATATAAACTGAGTTACAGTTTCTCATTAGGTTGAATGTATAACTCTAAATATAGGTATTGTATATAAACTGACTTACAGTTTCTCATTAGGTTGAATGTATAACTCTAAATGTAAGTATTGTATATAAACTGAATTGCAGTTTCTCATTAGGTTGAATGTATAACTCTAAATGTAGGTATTGTATATAAACTGAGTTACAGTTTCTCATTAGGTTGAGTGTATAACTCTAAATGTAGGTATTGTATATAAGCTGAGTTACAGTTTCTCATTAGGTTGAATGTATAACTCTAAATGTAGGTATTGTATATAAACTGAGTTACAGTTTCTCATTAGGTTGAATGTATATCTCTAAATGTAGGTATTGTATATAAACTGAGTTACAGTTTCTCATTAGGTTGAATGTATATCTCTAAATGTAGGTATTGTATATAAACTGAGTTACAGTTTCTCATTGATTGAATGTATAACTCTAAATGTAGGTATTGTATATAAACTGATTTACAGTTTCTCATTAGGTTGAGTGTATAACTCTAAATGTAGGTATTGTATATAAGCTGAGTTACAGTTTCTCATTAGGTTGAATGTATAACTCTAAATGTAGGTATTGTATATAAGCTGAGTTACAGTTTCTCATTAGGTTGAATGTATAACTCTAAATGTAGGTATTGTATATAAACTGAGTTACAGTTTCTTATTAGGTTGAATGTATAACTCTAAATGTAGGTATTGTAAATAAACTGAGTTACAGTTTCTCATTAGGTTGAATGAATAACCTTCTGCATTTTTCTTCCGACTTTTCTTCTTCTTCTTGTTTCTCTGCTCCAGGACGCTCTGAGCTTCAGCTACCTGCTGCAGTTTTCCCATAAATGCCTCTATATCCTCAAAACAGTGGTTCAGCAGGTCCTTCAGAGAGAGAGAGACAGAAAGAGAGAGAGAGAGAGAGAGAGAGGGGTTGGGGGGATAAAGAGAGAGGTTTGGTCAGCGAATGTAAAATCAGATTAATATGTGAGCTAAAGGTGTGAGCTTTTAGCAAACAGGATTTATGGGTTGTGTAATTTGTTCACACTGAGTAAGCAAGCGGGTGAAACTCACCACCTCCTGCTGCGCCCTCAGGAACGCCTTATCAGACTGACCATTTGGCACGCCATTCGCTAAAGAGAGAGAGAGAGTTATCAGTCTGTAGGTATCACCAGGAGTTCTAGGCTGGAAGTTTGAAGACAAAAACACCAGCCGTCTTCAAATATCTTCACTTCTTCATGTTCAATTAAGTAACATGGTCGTATTTGAAAACACACTAATGTCAAGTGCCAACAATCGTGCTCTGCTCCTGGATCTTCAATGCCAGAAATATTCATTATAGTCCATTAGTGAGTAGTGACAGTCACCGTTGACTGAGGAGTCCAGCTCTACTGCTTAGAAATTCCAAAACTGAACCACAACTATATAGTGTGAAAATTCCAGCTGTACAGTAAAATCCCAGCATGACCATGTAGTAATCCCAGTTCAAGCATGTAGAGTGCATAAATTCCAACACTGCACCTCTGAAATCCCAGCTCTTACATGTAGATACTTCAACCCTAGCTTGGCAGTCCAGAAATCCCAGTTCTACTGCATAGAAATCCCAAATGCACTGCACAGAAATTCCTACTCCAAAGACCAGCAATCACAGCCCTTCAGAGTAAACATTCCAACTGCAGTAAAATTCCAGCTCCAGGGCATCCTTTAAATCCCACAGCTTTTATAATTCCCTCAGGAGTCAACCTCACACGCCACGCAACACTGACCCACATGTAAATGTTCGCAGTCCAGTCCTCCAGGAGATCAAGTAGACAGTCATTTATATTTGTTGATATTCCAAGGCTACATATTTTCACAGCTTCTCTTTCACCATGATACAGATCTACAGGTGGATTTAGAATTTCTGACTTCCTGCACAGCTCGGTTTTGTACATGTCAGTGTTGTAATCTTTGGAATTTTGACAATATAAATTTGTGATTCCTGTAAGTTTGCACCAGAAAAGTTGGGATTTCTGGAATTCTACAATAAGTGAATTTCTACAGTTGTTCTGATTGTGATATAAACTCATGTTCTACAGCTTCTTGTTACTATCTGCTCCAGTGAAACTGAGGATTCCTTACAGATCCTCCATCTGAGACTTCTCTTCAACATGGAAAGCCACGATGTGGTGACTGTAAACTCTCTTTTGCTCGCCCAGACCATCTGATACTCTGCCACTGATTCATAAACACTGCTGTAGGAGTGTTCAAGCCTCCAACATAGCTCAGTAACAGCCCTCACTCACACCCCTCCCTGCAGTGTTCAGGCACTCCTGTAGACCTGGACTGGCTGGACCAGGGGCGGGTGCAGCAGGGCTGGGCCGAAATTCCACCAAAACAGGCCTCATTATATAATACACACCGAGCCAACACAGCATTCCAGTCTAAATCTCCTTCCCTACTTATTCTCTGCGTTTAGTAAATCTCTTCTGAAACTGGCCACCTGACCTGAAACCCCTTAAACTCTAAAGGTCTGTACGTAGGTCCAGACTTCTTTTCTCCAATAACAGAACCTACAGCTTACCTTTGTAGGAGTTCCGGAAAAATTAATTGGATTGTTCTGATTAATAACCACATTTCAGTCACAGATTGTCTCCTGTCCTCAGTCTAGCTCCTCAGGATGCTTAGTTCTTTTGATTGTCTCCATCCACCGTGCAGCCACTCGTCCTCCTCTTCTTTATTCAAATGACTAATTAAGTAAATATCTGTTTCCAAATAAACTGTTCGTCTTATGGCCAAACTAACAGCTTTGGTTTCTGGGTTTACAGTGAGCAGTGAGGCTCCAGGGATCCAATCATTTGTTGTCTTTGCCTTCCAAAGTTCCCTCAAAAGCCACAGTTGAAAAGCATCAATATTCTTCCTGTTCCTGTTGTTTATTGTCCAGCTTCCACATCCAGAACCACAGCGAGTCTAAACGATTCAGTCAGTTTACTATTCCTACATCTTCACATTTAGCACATTTCACTCGGTTCCTTAACTTTCCCTATAAGAGTCTCCCTGATGTTCCACTACGAGCGCTGTAACAACCTCATATTAAAGCTTGTTAATAGTTTTCAACTAATCTTCAACCCTCAATCATCTCCCTCCAGTCCTGCTATGGTCAATGTGTTCTGCATACAGGCTGAACAGTAATGGTGACAGTGGACCTCCCTGCCTGAGCTGTAAGTCTGTGTAGAACAGGTCTGTCTGTTCTTTATCTCCACTCACAGCAGATGATTATTCCTCGTTAGAACAATACGATGCTCTATTATTATTATTACTATTACACTGAGGACACTCCGTAACTCTACACAGCTGAAAGAGTTCAGGGCTTTGCTGTAGTCAGTGGAACACACGGTGATGTCCTTCCTGAATTCTTTAACTTTTTCAATCATCCAGCAATAATCTGCTACAAATCCTGCTCACACATCTAGCAGGTCCTATTGATAGTAATAACTAATAGTAATAATGAATAGATAATGAATAATTAATAATAGATAATTAATTATTGATGGTAGATAATTACTTAATAGTAGAAACTGAATAATTGATAGTAGATACTGAATAATTGATACTAGATACTGAATAATTGATAGTAGACACTGAATAACTAATAATAGATAATGAATAATTGATAGTAGATACTGAATAATTGATAGTAGATACTGAATAATTGATAGTAGACACTGAATAACTGATAATAGATCATGAATAATAGTAGATACAGAATAATTGATAGTAGATACTGAATAATTGATAGTAGACACTGAATAACTGATAATAGATAATGAATAATTAAAGTAGATACTGAATAATTGATAGTAGATACTGAATAATTGATCGTAGATACTGAATAATTGAAAGTAAACACTGAATAACTGATAATAGATAATGAATAATTAATAGTTGATACTGAATAATTAAAGTAGATACTGAATAACTGAAAGTAGATACTAAATAATTGATAGTAGATACTGCATAATTGATAGTAGACACTGAATAACTAATAATAGATAATGAATAATTAAAGTAGATACTCAATAATTAATAGTAGATACTGAATAATTGATAGTAGATACTGAATAATTGATAGTAGACACTGAATAACTAATAATAGATAATGAATAATTAATAGGATATAATCAATAATTGATAATTGGTAGTAGATACTGAATAATTGATAGTAGATGCTGAATAATTGATAGTAGATACTGAATAATTGATAGTAGACACTGAAAAACTGATAATAGATAATGAATAATTGATAGTAGATACTGAATAATTGATAGTAGATACTGAATAATTGATAGTAGACACTGAATAACTGATAATAGATAATGAATAATTAATAGTAGATACTGAATAACTGATAGTAGAACCTGAACTGCGACTGACCTGTGATGCTGATGTACTGTGGGGGCAGTGAGAGTGGTGCTTGCGCTCTGGGGTGACTCGGAATGTCCTGATACTCCATCTGAGAGAACCTGATAACACAAACACAGTCATTAATATCATATACTGTATGTAAAACACTGACCAATCACATACAGTCAGTTTAATCACTTACTACACATCCAGCCTACGTGCTCATGAATATATCTGAGTCTAAGTTTTAGTTTCAAACGAAGAAAGAGGAAATCATTGGGTAGACATTCAGTCTGTCTCAAAACCTACTTTGTGTCTATATAAACAGTATTTATTAAATACTCTGCAGCTCCCGACACGTAGACTGTCCCAATTCCTACATATCTCAAATATTCTGACTACTGAGATTCTTCCTTCAGCTGAACACTTCCTCAGCCGCTAAGACAATCCCATGATGCAATGAAAGCAGAATTTTTTCCAGCAAGTCAGACGCAAGTGCAGCTGGTGACGTCATCTTCAAATGTATCAGCAGCAGCGCACGTCTTCTTAAACGTGGGTGTCTGAATGCAGCTTGTTGAAACTCCTCTAGATCAAAACTAGAAAGCTTGAACTTTGAATTTGGGGCCATTTCTTTTAGTCCGTTCATCATTAAATTTACATTGAATTAATTTTCACATTGCCAAAATCGAGATAGGATGTTTTGTTTCTGTTAAATATTGGGTTTAATCACATTTACATACTAAAAAGTTTCTTAATTTTACCACAGAAAATAAAATTACAGATTATATAGAAATATGATAAATAACATATATACTAAATATATTATACTCAAATTCTATTTGGAATGATGTCCAGTAAATCTATTTACCAGATTCAGTATATTAGCAGATGTATAGTACATTACATATAGAACTAAGTATGTATACATAAAACTGGGGCACTTTGGGGCACTTTCTTAAATTTACACTTTGCTTATTGTTTTTTTTTTGTTTCATTTCTTTTAAAGTGGAAAGTGGAAATTTATCAGGACTAGGAAACGGATTTTCAACTTTTTGTAGTGATCCATTTGATGATTTAAAGTGATTTAACTGATAAAAGCTGTGTTTTCTGGTCATATACTGGTCAAAATGGTCTAAATTGAAACTGTCACCACCCAAACAGTCACTACTGAACCATTTGGTAAAGTTTGGATAGTGTTTTTATTGTTTTGGTAGTGACAAAAAATAAATGTTTAATCATTAATTTTAATAAAATAAACTAATAAAATAAGTTACAGTTTTACTCATAGCAACATGATTTTAGTCTAAATTCTCAAATCGGCTCTGAGTCTATGTAAGGCTTTATAACACGTTATCCATAAATCATAATGACGTAGAGGTAAATTATTACCAGCTTATATGAATTTAGGGTTCACAGGAAGTGTTGGTAAATTATCTGTAATCCTGATTTTATTATAGTAGTGATGCAAAACAATTGAATCGTGTCTGTAGTGACGGTATTTCAGCTTGACTGAGTTATTCAGTATGTTTTTCAGTCAGATGAACCGAGCGGCCTTCATAGTCTCCTACTCACACCTGACTCAGCTGATGAAGATCTCTAGAGCTGAAGGTGGTGAAGGTGAGTTAGAGCACTGAAGACACAGCGCTAAGAACATTCACTGTAAGAGCTAGCACTATGCTAAGAACATTACACTCTTACTCAATCTGTCCAAAAGTATCCAGACAGCTCTGCTAAATGAGTTCAGCAACAGTTAAGGTCAACCAGTGCTAATAAGCACCGACCAATAGGATGGGACACGCTGGAGCAGCTGCACATGATCATTGCTAAACATGGTCTACAGGGATGTAAGGCCCTCCAGGTCTGTGAAGTGGTGGAGCTGCGTTCTTTTAAGTAATAGGAGACTGTCCACAGATATTCTGAGATATCCTCCTAATTATTAGGCTCAGGTGTTTCAGCCACATCCATTACCAACAGGTGTATAAAATCAAACACATAATGTCATAGCATTCATAGACAGACAGGTGCTGCCCCAGACAACCGCAAATGCTGTTATTGTTAAATGGAAGCATCTAGGAGCAACCCTGCCTCGCATCAAGGGACTCATCACTCACTACAGAGCTCCAAACTGCCTCCAGAAGCAGCACCAGCACAAGAACTGCTCCTTGAGAGCTTTGAGTTACGGGTCTCCAAGTCACAAGCTTGATCATTGATCAAGTCACAAGATCATTATGTGAAATGTCAAGTGTCCGCTGGAGATGTAAATCTCTACCTCTGGTCTCGGGAGTGGTGTAAATCTCCACCTCTGGACTCTGGAGTGGTGTAAAGCTCCACCACTAGACTCTGCAATGGTGTAAATCTCCACCACTGGACTCTGAAGTGGTGTAATCTCCACCACTGGACTCTGGATTGGTGTAAAGCTCCACCACTAGACTCTGCAATGGTGTAAATCTCCACCACTGGACTCTGAAGTGGTGTAATCTCCACCACTGGACTCTGGAGTGGTGTAAAGCTCCACCTCTGGACTCTGGAGTGGTGTAAAGCTCCACCACTAGACTCTGCAATGGTGTAAATCTCCACCACTGGACTCTGGAGTGGGCGCACAGAGTCCTGACCTCAACACCACTTTAGGCATGAACTGGAACATCAACCTTCTTGTTCAGCTTCCTAGAGGAGTAGAGGCTGTTATAGCCGTAACCGGGACACAGCCTATGTAGCTGTGCATGTTTATTATGGGCGTAGAAAATCCAGCGTTTCCTGCTGATTGGTGATATGCAGGTACATACTCAGAATATAAAGTACTGATAATGAGGCCATTCCCAAAACAGCAGGACTCATACAAACCAGACCAGTTCTGACACACTCACACAGCGTCCAGTATCCGCCCGGCTGTGTGTGAGGTCATCAGTGGTCAGCTGTACTGTGTGCAGTGTGTTGTTACTCACAGTGCTGTCAGTAGTAAGTTTATACACATAAACACCACACGGGTCAACCGTCCCCACAACACACACTGTTACATACAATACAACAGACAACAACGCGCTCAGGTCCAGGGTCAGCTGTGTAACCATTCGGGGTCTTCATCATATGTTCAGCTTAACAAGAATCAAGTTTTCAGTGGTAGACAGTTCTGGACTACAGGCAGGTCAGTCCAGCTTCCGCACTCTCTGATTACAAAGCCGTGCTGCTGAGTGTTAAATTAATAATGGGTGTCTTTGGAGAAGACGGAGTCTAGAAGGCAGAATATGTTCACTACAATATGTTTAGCATTCACAGTAATACCACCCACCTAATACTCTCCACTCACTAATACCTCACCCCCCACTAATACCCCCCACACACTTATACCCTCTTCTCACTAATACCCCACCACTAACACACCTGACTATAACAGATGCTGGATTTAGAACTTTACGCTGGTAACAGTCTCAATGTTCTTTTTCATTTTTGTCCCAGAAATCTATCTGAAAGGTCCACTCATCAGACCTCAGCACATGTTTACACTGACCATCAGTCCAGTACAGGTGAGCTGGATTTAAAAGAGGTCAGTAGTATTTATAGGATGGTGTATAAAATGTATAAAACTAATATCTGTATAAGTATATCAACCAGTAAAATGAATAAACTGTATAAGGTGATATAAAAGCAGAAACAGAAACAGATGTACACATACACTACGGTCCAAAAGTCTGAGTCTCCTGATCTGATAGAGTAAAAGTGTGTATCTGATCAGTGTCTGATCACCAGTAAGAACAGCAGATCTGATTAGAACAGATGTAAACAATCAGACATACAATACACAGTAACATGAACATGTTATGGTCAGAGAAATAGATCAGATCTTGAGCTCCAGTTTGAAGAACAAAGTTAGGTTCCAGATTTCTCCTGGACGCCCCAGACATTGTATGAATGTATTCAGTTCCTTCAGCAGCAATCTTGATTTAGCTTATTAATTAATTAATTATTAAATAAGTACTGAGCAGTCAAAGCAGGTATTAGATGAGAACTGATAATAATACTGGGTTGTTTAGGAGAAGCTGGGAAAGGATTAAATAAACACACTGATGTATGGAGAAGGGCTAAAAATAGATTTTAAATGTAATACTACAATATAATACTGTATTAGACCTTACACTACTGTAAATCCTATAAGTTCTATAAAGGTAAACTGAGTGTATATATAAGTTGTATAAAATGTGTACACTGGAGTGTATAAAGTGTATAAACTGATATTAACTGGACAGAGTGAATCCTTTATCAGGTGTACTGTTATATAAACTGTATAAACAATATAAAATACAATAAACAAATAAAAAACTCTATAAAGATATATATAGTGTATGAAGTGTGTAAAATAACATATACAGGAAGTATTCAAACTGAAATGTACATAAAGTGTATAAACTAATAAGTGTGTAAATTGATATATATGAAGTATATGAACTGAAATATGTATAACACGTATAAACTTATAATATGAATAAACTTTAGAAGCTAATGTGTATAATTTGAATAAGTATTACAGATATATAAACTGTATAAAGTGTATAATTTTAATGTGTAAGATGTACAAAGTGTATAAACTGATATGTTTATATAGTGTTTAAATTAATAAACTAAAAAAGTGATTATAAAGCAAATTATATATAAAACATAAGTATAAAAGTATATTAAAAGTTTATACAGTTGTTTAAATGTTTATATAGTAAAGATAGAATTACTGGTAGAGTTTATAAACTGAATAAAGATATATAAAAAGGTATATGAACTGTACCTTGCTACGATTCCCAAGTCCTTGTAAGTGTATTCCACAGGGTGGTCCGGAGAAATAAATACAAGTCCCCCGGACAGACTCCCTCTCTATCTCTCTCTCTCTCTCTTTCACTGTCTCTCTGTCACACCTTCTTAAGTTATGTACAAACAGGTACAACAGGTCAGCCCACTTATTCATAGGTTCACCCTCCCTCCCTCTCTCTCTCTCTCCCTCCCTCCCTCTCTCTCTCTCTCTCTCTCACTCTGTCTCTCTCTCCCTCCCTCTCTCTCTCTCCCTCACTCTGTCTCTCTCTTCCTCCCTCTCTCTCTCTCTCTCTCTCCCTCACTCTGTCTCTCCCTCTCTCTCTCTCTCTCCCTCCCTCTCTCTCTCTCTCCCTCACTCTGTCTCTCTCTCCCTCCCTCTCTCTCTCTCTCCCTCACTCTGTCTCTCCCTCTCTCTCTCTCTCTCTCTCTCTCCCTCCCTCTCTCTCTCTCTCTCTCTCTCTCTCCCTCACTCTGTCTCTCCCTCTCTCTCTCTCTCTCTCTCTCCCTCTCTCTCTCTCTCTCTCTCTCTCTCTCTCCCTCACTCTGTCTCTCTCTCTCTCTCTCTCTCTCTCTCTCTCTCTCTCTCTCTCTCTCAGGTGAGCATTGACCGTGTGTCAGGGTTTTGACGGACAGGTTGGTTCAGTACCTTTTCTCTCTTGATGTGTAATCCGACACCGCGCGCCGTATTTCATCTCTAATCAGCTCCGCCTGCAAACACACACACACACACACACACACACACACACAGAGTGAGGTCAGAGGGGCGGAGTGTGTGAGTGTATGTGAGTAACAGGACTGATATGTGCACGAGTGTGTGTGTATGTAATCCTGCCTCCTATTGGTCAGCTCACGTCGTAGCTGCTAATCTATAACCACAGCCTGGACGCTGTGATGGACAGTGAAGGACGCTCCGGAAGCACCCCCCCACCCACCCACCCCCAACGCCACTGAAAGGACAAACTTTTCCCAGACCTGTTTCTTCTGCGCCTGGTTTAACTCGTTTCTGATCACCACAAATCCTGATATCAGTTTATAATTTAATTTATTAATAATAATCCTGTTTGTATCTCTGCCTTCTAACGCACAGCACGGCTCAGAATGAACTCTTGTGTGTTCTCTGTGGACTCTGATAGGAACTGTTAATATTTATACACATTTGCAGTCAGGAACATATTTACACTGTTTTGATACATAAAATAAATAAATATTAATTCAAAAAATTATTTAAGATTAAAAACGAAAAAAATATTTAAAAAAAAATAATGAACACTAAATAAATAAACTGATTTTAATAGATTTATTAAACAGACACAGTACATACAGTAACATAGGAAATGAGTACAGGGAGAGTTCAACCATGTCAGGTATTAGAAGAGGTTTACTTAGCTTGTGCATCAAAGGGTTAACACAAACTACAGCAGTGCAGGTGTAAGAGCCAGCACTTTCTTTTCCACAGCCTTGATTGTAGGTATGAACTCTGTAAGTACAGCCTCTGAAGTACTGTGTTATTATTCTGGGTGAAATTATTACACAGTCTTGTGTAAAGCTTTATAAACGCCTGTGTCTGTGTTGGTGCTGTAAGTGTTAATAAGTTAGTAATACTTTCTTTGAAGTCTGTATTAATAACACTATATAAAGACATTTATAAGCGTTATTCTTTATATGGCCTGACATATGCCTAGAAAAATACTAATTAGTTCAGTTAAGTAGTTATAATTATATGTATAACTGTATATATGCAGAGAATATGAGTTTATAATGTCGGGCTTCATAATGCGTTATAATATCAACTCATTACAACACATGAATATAGTGATGCACAATAACCAGCTTCTGGTATGTTTCCTGTTTGTAAAGCACTCTGAGTACCTCAGGTATTATATTATTATTATTATTATTATTATTATTATTATTAATAATAATAATAATAATAATAATATCATACCCCATAATATCATAGCATTTAAAAAATATTTTCAAGTAAATAATCAAATCACATGTTACTTAAAACACTGAGATGTTTAGATTATTTCACTTTGTACTGTTTTCAGTGGTTGTAATTTCAACACTGTAAAGTCTGGCCAGTAGGGGGAGCTATGCTGATAAACTTACTCAAACACACTCTGATGTGTACTACAGTTTAGGAATTAAGCTGGAGTGAAATAAATGCTCTGGATAATGTTTAGAGGATTTAGAAGACAATGTAGAAGAGAATGATATAGAGGATTATCTAGAGGAGGGTTTAGAAAATGATCTAGATTCAATTTCAGTTCAATTCAAGTTTATTTGTGTAGCGCCTTTTACAACAATGTTGTCACAAAGCAGCTTTAACAGACAGTTACAACATATATCCCCCACTGAGCAAGCCAGAGATGACAGTAGCAAGAACACCTCCCTCAGATTGGAGGACCACCAAAGAAAGGCAAAGACTGAGGCAGTCTCTGACTGAGGGAGTCTCTGACTGAGGGAGTCTCTGACTGAGGCAGTCTCTGACTGAGGGAGTCTCTGACTGAGGGAGTCTCTGACTGAGGGAGTCTCTGACTGAGGCAGTCTCTGACTGAGGGAGTCTCTGACTGAGGGAGTCTCTGACTGAGGGAGTCTCTGACTGGGTCTTTATGTAAAGTGGGTGTGAGCTGAAACAGTTCCATCCTATCTCAATGCTGGTACCATCTGGATGGCATCTAGAGAATGGTCTAGATGATGGTCTAGATGAAAGTTTAGAGTATGCTCTAGTGAATGAGATTTAAAGAATAATCTACAGATAGTAAAGAACATTATCTAGATGATGGTCTAGAGGATAGTTTAGAGTATGACTAAGAGGATGGTTAAGAGAATGCTGTAGATAGTTTAGAAAATGATTTAAAGGATGGTTAAGAGAATGATGTAGGGGGTGGTTTAGAGGGTGGTCTGGAGGATAGTTCAGAGAATGATTTGGAGGATGGTTTAGAGAATGATCTAGAGGATGTTCAAGAGGATGGTTTAAAGGATGGTTTAGAGGAAAGTTTAGAGAATGGTTTACAGGATGATCTGGTGGATGCTTATAAGAATGATCTAGAAAATGTTCTATAGGATACTTTATAGGATGGTCTAGAGGAGAGTTTAAAGAATGGTTTACAGGATGGTCTGGTGGATGCTTATTAGAATTATCTAGAAACATGTTCTAGAGGATAGTTTATAGAATGGTTTAGCAGATAGTTTACAAAATGTTATAAAGGATGGTTTAGAGAATAATCTAGAGGATGGTTAAGAGAAGGATCTAGATGATGTTCCAGAGGATGGTTTAAAGGATGGTTTAGAGAAAAGTTTAGAGAATGGTTTACAGAATGTTCTGGTGGATGCTTATGAGAATTATCTAGAAAATGTTCTAGAGGATAGTTTATAGGATGGTGTAGAGGAGGGTTTAAAGAATGGGCTGGCAAATTGTTTAGAGAACCTTGGCAAACAACCTAGGTATGTCAAACAGCAGGGTGTGAGCAAATCAATTCTATCCAGGTCCTTCCTAACGGCATTTATTTTATAAAATCAGCTTGTTGACACATCTGGGTCTGAATCTCGACTGTGCTTTGGAGATGCTGGTCTGTTCAGCAGCTGCAGTGCTGTGTTCATATTCTAGAACTTTCCGTGTGATTAGAGAGAGAAGAGGAAATGGCTGCAGTTGATACAGTGATTAAAATTCTTACACCAATAAAGAAACACTTTGGTACCACTGGACTCTAATGTTAGCTAACTAGCTAATCTAGCTTGTCGGTCAAACAAGCTAGCTAAGGCTAGTTTTCTTTGCGTTATCTGGGCAGCACAGAAGAACTAAAAAGATGAGCAACAAGTTAGCAAGTGTTTGGACTTGGATCTGTTGAAACAATAAGGTTGACAGACCTGCAACATGCTGAACAGACAGGAACCTCAGACAGAGCGGTAGAGACTCGGACCGAGACATCTTAATCTTTTTAACTCTCAGTGGTTTCTCACTAAAGAGGAACGTGATAATAAGGTCCACAGGTTCCACCACTGTTGTTTGATGTTGGGATCTGAAGGAGTGTTTGAAGCATCTGGATGTGCTTCATCAGATTGAACGAACCTTCTCCAGTGTTATTCTAGAGGAAGCTGATGGATCTATTTTAAAAACATCTCTACAATCAGACCAAAGGGCTGCAGATCAAAGGAGTTATCTAACTTGTCCTTCTTCTGTTGTTGTATGCACTAGAGTAGAAACTTGGTAACAGTTAGCGGTGCTCAGCAGCACCATATGGTTCTTGAGTTACAACTGGACGCCACTGTTAGCGGAAATAATGGTTGATGTCTTGTGTGGTGGTTTGAGTTGCTGTGCAGTGAGAATTGTGACACTCTGGTTGTTCTGTGATGGTGGGAGTCTGAAGGCTGTAGCTGGTAAATAGTGAGTTTCTATCTGTCAGCTGTCATTTTTGATGTGCTCTGATCTGATGGAGTGTTTCCTCCTCTGTAATTCCATCCTGCAGTAGGAAGCATGTAAGGAATTCTCTGCAGGTTCCACATTCAGCCTTGCAGGCTTCCATTCACACAGATTAGTACCTCTGCAGACCGGCAGCTTCTTTTAATCGCTTAAATTTTAATGTCTAACATTTCCTTTTCTAATTGTTATTGTTCAGTGTAGTAAATCCTCTGTTGGCTTCTATTGGTGCTGAAAGTGGTTTGGCCACTCAACAGTTATTTCAAACAGAAAACATACCGACAGAATAGATTCTGACAGGCGAAATGTTCCCAGACATTTAACAGGCAACACAATAGAACAACTGATTAGCTGACTGTTCGTATGACTGAGAAACTAATCGTTTGTCTCACCTTAAAAGGTGCACAACTGAAGAATAGGACGCTGGGGCTTTTCTGGTGGAAGGTCTGGGTGACGAGCAGAAGAACGGATGAAAAATGACTCTCAAAAATGAGAGAATCACAACGGAGGACAGACAGTAGAGTGAACTCCTCCAGGACCTACAATGGAAACATATTCAACAGTAATGGCATTTTATCAATATTAACACAACATACGTTATAGAAATATGTGACAGAATTTTGTGAGTTACAGTCGGTTCAGACAGAACTTTGTGGGTTACAGTCGGTTCAGACAGAACTTTGTGGGTTACAGTCGGTTCAGACAGAATTTTGTGAGTTACAGTCGGTTCAGACAGAACTTTGTGGGTTACAGTCGGTTCAGAGAGAATTATGTGAGCTACAGTCGGTTCAGACAGAATTTTGTGGGCTACAGTCGATTCAGATAGAATTTTATGAGCTACAGTCGGTTCAGACAGAATTTTATGAGCTACAGTCGGTTCAGAAAGAATTTTGTGGAGCTACAGTTGGTTCAGACAGAATTTTGAGGGCTACAGTCGATTCAGACAGAATTTTGTGGGCTACTGTCGGTCCAGAAAGAATTATGTGAGCTACAGTCGGTTCAGACATAATTTTGTGGGCTACAGTCGATTCAGATAGAATTTTGTGGGCTACAGTCGGTTCAGACAGAATTTTGTGTGCTACAGTCGGTTCAGATAGAATTTTGTGGGCTACAGTTGGTTCAGACAGAATTTTGTGGGTTACAGTCGGTTCAGACAGAAGTTTGTGGGCTACAGTCGGTTCAGACAGAATTATGTGAGCTACAGTCGGTTCAGACAGAATTTTGTGGGCTACAGTCGGTTCAGACAGAACTTTGTGAGCTACAGTCGGTTCAGACAGAATTTTTGGGGTTACAGTCGGTTCAGACAGAATTTTGTGACCTACAGTCGGTTCAGACAGAATTATGTGACCTACAGTCGGTTCAGACAGAATTTTGTGGGCTACAGTCGATTCAGATAGAATTTTGTGGGCTACAGTTGGTTCAGACAGAATTATGTGAGCTACAGTCGGTTCAGACAGAATTTTGTGGGCTACTGTCGGTTCAGACAGACTTATGTGAGCTACAGTCGGTTCAGATAGAATTTTGTGGGCTACTGTCGGTTCAGACAGAATTATGTGGGCTACAGTCGATTCGGATAGAATTTTGTGGGCTACTGTCGGTTCAGACAGAATTATGTGAGCTACAGTCGGTTCAGACAGAATTTTGTGAACTACAGTCGATTCAGACAGAATTTTGTGGGTTACTGTCGGTTCAGACAGAATTATGTGAGCTACAGTCGGTTCAGAAAGAATTTTGTGGGCTACAGTCGATTCAGACATAATTTTGTGGGCTACAGTCGATTCAGATAGAATTTTGTGGCCTACAGTCGATTCAGACATAATTTTGTGGGCTACAGTCGATTCAGACATAATTTTGTGGGCTACAGTCTGTTCAGAAAGAATTTTGTGGGCTACAGTCGATTCAGATAGAATTTTGTGGGTTACAGTTGGTTCAGACAGAATTTTGTGGGCTACAGTCGGTTCAGACAGAATTATGTGAGCTACAGTTGGTTCAGACAGAATTTTGTGGGCTACAGTCGGTTCAGACAGAATTATGTGAGCTACAGTTGGTTCAGACAGAATTTTGTGGGCTACAGTCGGTTCAGACAGAATTATGTGAGCTACCGTCCGTTCAGACAGAATTTTGTGGGTTACAGTCGGTTCAGACAGAATTTTGTGGGCTACAGTCGGTTCAGACAGAATTTTGTGAGCTACAGTCGGTTCAGATAGAATTTTGTGGGCTACAGTCGGTTCAGACAGAATTATGTGAGCTACAGTCGGTTCAGACAGAATTATATGAGCTACAGTCGGTTCAGACAGAATTTTGTGGGCTACTGTCGGTTCAGACAGACTTATGTGAGCTACAGTCGGTTCAGATAGAATTTTGTGGGCTACTGTCGGTTCAGACAGAATTATGTGGGCTACAGTCGATTCGGATAGAATTTTGTGGGCTACTGTCGGTTCAGACAGAATTATGTGAGCTACAGTCGGTTCAGACAGAATTTTGTGAGCTACAGTCGATTCAGACAGAATTTTGTGGGTTACTGTCGGTTCAGACAGAATTATGTGAGCTACAGTCGGTTCAGACAGAATTTTGTGGGCTACAGTCGATTCAGACATAATTTTGTGGGCTACAGTCGATTCAGATAGAATTTTGTGGCCTACAGTCGATTCAGACATAATTTTGTGGGCTACAGTCGATTCAGACATAATTTTGTGGGCTACAGTCAGTTCAGAAAGAATTTTGTGGGCTACAGTCGATTCAGATAGAATTTTGTGGGTTACAGTCGGTTCAGACAGAATTTTGTGGGCTACAGTCGGTTCAGACAGAATTATGTGAGCTACAGTTGGTTCAGACAGAATTTTGTGGGCTACAGTCGGTTCAGACAGAATTATGTGAGCTACAGTTGGTTCAGACAGAATTTTGTGGGCTACAGTCGGTTCAGACAGAATTTTGTGGGCTACAGTCGATTCAGATAGAATTTTGTGGGCTACAGTTGGTTCAGACAGAATTATGTGAGCTACAGTCGGTTCAGACAGAATTTTGTGGGCTACTGTCGGTTCAGACAGACTTATGTGAGCTACAGTCGGTTCAGATAGAATTTTGTGGGCTACTGTCGGTTCAGACAGAATTATGTGGGCTACAGTCGATTCGGATAGAATTTTGTGGGCTACTGTCGGTTCAGACAGAATTATGTGAGCTACAGTCGGTTCAGACAGAATTTTGTGAACTACAGTCGATTCAGACAGAATTTTGTGGGTTACTGTCGGTTCAGACAGAATTATGTGAGCTACAGTCGGTTCAGAAAGAATTTTGTGGGCTACAGTCGATTCAGACATAATTTTGTGGGCTACAGTCGATTCAGATAGAATTTTGTGGCCTACAGTCGATTCAGACATAATTTTGTGGGCTACAGTCGATTCAGACATAATTTTGTGGGCTACAGTCTGTTCAGAAAGAATTTTGTGGGCTACAGTCGATTCAGATAGAATTTTGTGGGTTACAGTTGGTTCAGACAGAATTTTGTGGGCTACAGTCGGTTCAGACAGAATTATGTGAGCTACAGTTGGTTCAGACAGAATTTTGTGGGCTACAGTCGGTTCAGACAGAATTATGTGAGCTACAGTTGGTTCAGACAGAATTTTGTGGGCTACAGTCGGTTCAGACAGAATTATGTGAGCTACCGTCCGTTCAGACAGAATTTTGTGGGTTACAGTCGGTTCAGACAGAATTTTGTGGGCTACAGTCGGTTCAGACAGAATTTTGTGAGCTACAGTCGGTTCAGATAGAATTTTGTGGGCTACAGTCGGTTCAGACAGAATTATGTGAGCTACAGTCCGTTCAGACAGAATTATATGAGCTACAGTCGGTTCAGACAGAATTTTGTGGGCTACTGTCGGTTCAGACAGACTTATGTGAGCTACAGTCGGTTCAGATAGAATTTTGTGGGCTACTGTCGGTTCAGACAGAATTATGTGGGCTACAGTCGATTCGGATAGAATTTTGTGGGCTACTGTCGGTTCAGACAGAATTATGTGAGCTACAGTCGGTTCAGACAGAATTTTGTGAGCTACAGTCGATTCAGACAGAATTTTGTGGGTTACTGTCGGTTCAGACAGAATTATGTGAGCTACAGTCGGTTCAGACAGAATTTTGTGGGCTACAGTCGATTCAGACATAATTTTGTGGGCTACAGTCGATTCAGATAGAATTTTGTGGCCTACAGTCGATTCAGACATAATTTTGTGGGCTACAGTCGATTCAGACATAATTTTGTGGGCTACAGTCAGTTCAGAAAGAATTTTGTGGGCTACAGTCGATTCAGATAGAATTTTGTGGGTTACAGTCGGTTCAGACAGAATTTTGTGGGCTACAGTCGGTTCAGACAGAATTATGTGAGCTACAGTTGGTTCAGACAGAATTTTGTGGGCTACAGTCGGTTCAGACAGAATTATGTGAGCTACAGTTGGTTCAGACAGAATTTTGTGGGCTACAGTCGGTTCAGACAGAATTATGTGAGCTACAGTCCGTTCAGACAGAATTTTGTGGGTTACAGTCGGTTCAGACAGAATTTTGTGGGCTACAGTCGGTTCAGACAGAATTATGTGAGCTACAGTCGGTTCAGACAGAATTATGTGAGCTACAGTCGGTTCAGACAGAATTTTGTGGGCTACAGTCGGTTCAGACAGAATTTTGTGAGCTACAGTCCGTTCAGACAGAATTTTGTGGGCTACAGTCGGTTCAGACAGAATTTTTTGGGTTACAGTCGGTTCAGACAGAATTTTGTGACTTACAGTCAGTTCAGACAGAATTTTTTGGGTTACAGTCGGTTCAGACAGAATTTTGTGACTTACA
Source organism: Megaleporinus macrocephalus (assembly GCA_021613375.1). Taxonomy (NCBI): domain Eukaryota; kingdom Metazoa; phylum Chordata; class Actinopteri; order Characiformes; family Anostomidae; genus Megaleporinus; species Megaleporinus macrocephalus. The sequence continues at coordinate 53,053,284 of CM038705.1, read as the reverse complement.
GTCAGTTCAGACAGAATTATCTGAGCTACAGTCGGTTCAGACAGAATTTAGTGGGCTACAGTCGGTTCAGATAGAATTTTGTGGGTAACAGTCGGTTCAGACAGAATTTTGTGGGCTACAGTCGGTTCAGACAGAATTATGTGAGCTACAGTCGGTTCAGAACGAATTTTGTGGGCTACAGTCGGTTCAGACAGAATTATGTGGGCTACAGTCGATTCAGACATAATTTTGTGGGCTACAGTCGATTCAGATAGAATTTTGTGGGCTACAGTCGATTCAGACATAATTTTGTGGGCTACAGTCGATTCAGACATAATTTTGTGGGCTACAGTCGGTTCAGAAAGAATTTTGTGGGCTACAGTCAATTCAGATAGAATTTTGTGGGTTACAGTTGGTTCAGACAGAATTTTGTGGGCTACAGTCGGTTCAGACAGAATTATGTGAGCTACAGTTCGTTCAGACAGAATTTTGTGGGCTACAGTCAGTTCAGACAGAATTATCTGAGCTACAGTCGGTTCAGACAGAATTTTGTGGGCTACAGTCGGTTCAGATAGAACTTTGTGGGCTACAGTCGGTTCAGACAGAATTTTGTGGGTTACAGTCGGTTCAGACAGAATTTTGTGGGCTACAGTCGGTTCAGACAGAATTATGTGAGCTACAGTTGGTTCAGATAGAATTTTGTGGGTTACAGTTGGTTCAGACAGAATTTTGTGGGCTACAGTCGGTTCAGACAGAATTATGTGAGCTACAGTTGGTTCAGACAGAATTTTGTGGGCTACAGTCGGTTCAGACAGAATTATCAGAGCTACAGTCGGTTCAGACAGAATTTTGTGGGCTACAGTCGGTTCAGACAGAACTTTGTGGGCTACAGTTGGTTCAGACAGAATTTTGTGGGTTACAGTCGGTTCAGACAGAATTTTGTGGGCTACAGTCGGTTCAGACAGAATTATGTGAGCTACAGTTGGTTCAGACAGAATTTTGTGGGCTACAGTCGGTTCAGACAGAATTTTGTGAGCTACAGTCCGTTCAGACAGAATTTTGTGAGTTACATTCGGTTCAGACAGAATTTTGTGGGCTACAGTCGGTTCAGACAGAATTTTGTGAGCTACAGTCTGTTCAGACAGAATTTTGTGAGCTACAGTCCGTTCAGACAGAATTTTGTGAGTTACAGTCGGTTCAGACAGAATTTTGTGGGCTACAGTCGGTTCAGACAGAATTTTGTGAGCTACAGTCTGTTCAGACAGAATTTTGTGGGCTACAGTCGGTTCAGACAGAATTTTGTGGGCTACAGTCGGTTCAGACAGAATTATGTGAGCTACAGTCGGTTCAGACAGAATTATGTGAGCTACAGTCGGTTCAGACAGAATTTTGTGAGCTACAGTCTGTTCAGACAGAATTTTTTGGGTTACAGTCGGTTCAGACAGAATTTTGTGACCTACAGTCGGTTCAGAAAGAATTATCTGAGCTACAGACAGAATTTTGTGGGATACAGTCAGTTCAGACAGAATTATGTGAGCTACAGCCGGTTCAGACAGAATTTTGTGGGCTACAGTCGGTTCAGATAGAATTTTGTGGGTTACAGTCGGTTCAGAAAGAATTTTGTGGGCTACAGTCGGTTCAGACAGAATTATGTGAGCTACAGTCGGTTCAGACCGAATTTTGTGGGCTACAGTCGGTTCAGATAGAATTTTGTGGGTTACAGTCGGTTCAGACAGAATTTTGTGGGCTACAGTCGGTTCAGACAGAATTATGTGAGCTACAGTCGGTTCAGACAGAATTATGTGAGCTACAGTCGGTTCAGACAGAATTTTGTGAGCTACAGTCTGTTCAGACAGAATTTTTTGGGTTACAGTCGGTTCAGACAGAATTTTGTGACCTACAGTCGGTTCAGACAGAATTATCTGAGCTACAGACAGAATTTTGTGGGATACAGTCAGTTCAGACAGAATTATGTGAGCTACAGCCGGTTCAGACAGAATTTTGTGGGCTACAGTCGGTTCAGACAGAATTTTGTGAGCTACAATCTGTTCAGACAGAATTATGTGAGCTACAGTTGGTTCAGACAGAATTTTGTGGGCTACAGTCGGTTCAGACAGAATTATGTGATCTACAGTTGTTTCAGATAGAATTGTGTGGGTTACAGTTGGTTCAGACAGAATTTTGTGGGCTACAGTCGGTTCAGACAGAATTATGTGAGCTACAGTCGGTTCAGACAGAATTATCAGAGCTACAGTCGGTTCAGACAGAATTTTGTGGGCTACAGTCGGTTCAGACAGAACTTTGTGGGCTACAGTTGGTTCAGACAGAATTTTGTGGGTTACAGTCGGTTCAGACAGAATTTTGTGGGCTACAGTCGGTTCAGACAGAATTATGTGAGCTACAGTTGGTTCAGACAGAATTTTGTGGGCTACAGTCGGTTCAGACAGAATTTTGTGAGCTACAGTCCGTTCAGACAGAATTTTGTGAGTTACATTCGGTTCAGACAGAATTTTGTGGGCTACAGTCGGTTCAGACAGAATTATGTGAGCTACAGTCGGTTCAGACAGAATTATGTGAGCTACAGTCGGTTCAGACAGAATTTTGTGGGCTACAGTCGGTTCAGACAGAATTTTGTGAGCTACAGTCCGTTCAGACAGAATTTTGTGGGCTACAGTCGGTTCAGACAGAATTTTGTGAGCTACAGTCTGTTCAGACAGAATTTTGTGGGCTACAGTCGGTTCAGACAGAATTTTGTGGGCTACAGTCGGTTCAGACAGAATTATGTGAGCTACAGTCGGTTCAGACAGAATTATGTGAGCTACAGTCGGTTCAGACAGAATTTTGTGAGCTACAGTCTGTTCAGACAGAATTTTTTGGGTTACAGTCGGTTCAGACAGAATTTTGTGACCTACAGTCGGTTCAGAAAGAATTATCTGAGCTACAGACAGAATTTTGTGGGATACAGTCAGTTCAGACAGAATTATGTGAGCTACAGCCGGTTCAGACAGAATTTTGTGGGCTACAGTCGGTTCAGATAGAATTTTGTGGGTTACAGTCGGTTCAGAAAGAATTTTGTGGGCTACAGTCGGTTCAGACAGAATTATGTGAGCTACAGTCGGTTCAGACCGAATTTTGTGGGCTACAGTCGGTTCAGATAGAATTTTGTGGGTTACAGTCGGTTCAGACAGAATTATGTGAGCTACAGTCGGTTCAGACAGAATTATGTGAGCTACAGTCGGTTCAGACAGAATTATGTGAGCTACAGTCGGTTCAGACAGAATTTTGTGAGCTACAGTCTGTTCAGACAGAATTTTTTGGGTTACAGTCGGTTCAGACAGAATTTTGTGACCTACAGTCGGTTCAGACAGAATTATCTGAGCTACAGACAGAATTTTGTGGGATACAGTCAGTTCAGACAGAATTATGTGAGCTACAGCCGGTTCAGACAGAATTTTGTGGGCTACAGTCGGTTCAGACAGAATTTTGTGAGCTACAATCTGTTCAGACAGAATTATGTGAGCTACAGTTGGTTCAGACAGAATTTTGTGGGCTACAGTCGGTTCAGACAGAATTATGTGAGCTACAGTTGTTTCAGATAGAATTGTGTGGGTTACAGTTGGTTCAGACAGAATTTTGTGGGCTACAGTCGGTTCAGACAGAATTATGTGAGCTACAGTTGGTTCAGACAGAATTTTGTGGGCTACAGTCGGTTCAGACAGAATTATCTGAGCTACAGTCGGTTCAGACAGAATTTTGTGGGCTACAGTCGGTTCAGATAGAACTTTGTGGGCTACAGTTGGTTCAGACAGAATTATGTGAGCTACAGTTGGTTCAGACAGAATTTTGTGGGCTACAGTCGGTTCAGATAGAATTTTGTGGGCTACTGTCGGTTCAGACAGAATTATGTGGGCTACAGTCGATTCGGATAGAATTTTGTGGGCTACTGTCGGTTCAGACAGAATTATGTGAGCTACAGTCGGTTCAGACAGAATTTTGTGAGCTACAGTCGATTCAGACAGAATTTTGTGGGTTACTGTCGGTTCAGACAGAATTATGTGAGCTACAGTCGGTTCAGACAGAATTTTGTGGGCTACAGTCGATTCAGACATAATTTTGTGGGCTACAGTCGATTCAGATAGAATTTTGTGGCCTACAGTCGATTCAGACATAATTTTGTGGGCTACAGTCGATTCAGACATAATTTTGTGGGCTACAGTCAGTTCAGAAAGAATTTTGTGGGCTACAGTCGATTCAGATAGAATTTTGTGGGTTACAGTTGGTTCAGACAGAATTTTGTGGGCTACAGTCGGTTCAGACAGAATTATGTGAGCTACAGTTGGTTCAGACAGAATTTTGTGGGTTACAGTCGGTTCAGACAGAATTATGTGAGCTACAGTTGGTTCAGACAGAATTTTGTGGGCTACAGTCGGTTCAGACAGAATTATGTGAGCTACAGTCCGTTCAGACAGAATTTTGTGGGTTACAGTCGGTTCAGACAGAATTTTGTGGGCTACAGTCGGTTCAGACAGAATTATGTGAGCTACAGTCGGTTCAGACAGAATTATGTGAGCTACAGTCGGTTCAGACAGAATTTTGTGGGCTACAGTCGGTTCAGACAGAATTTTGTGAGCTACAGTCCGTTCAGACAGAATTTTGTGGGCTACAGTCGGTTCAGACAGAATTTTTTGGGTTACAGTCGGTTCAGACAGAATTTTGTGACTTACAGTCAGTTCAGACAGAATTATCTGAGCTACAGTCGGTTCAGACAGAATTTAGTGGGCTACAGTCGGTTCAGATAGAATTTTGTGGGTAACAGTCGGTTCAGACAGAATTTTGTGGGCTACAGTTGGTTTAGACAGAATTTTGTGGGCTACAGTCGGTTCAGACAGAATTTTGTGAGCTACAGTCCGTTCAGACAGAATTTTGTGAGTTACATTCGGTTCAGACAGAATTTTGTGGGCTACAGTCGGTTCAGACAGAATTATGTGAGCTACAGTCGGTTCAGACAGAATTATGTGAGCTACAGTCGGTTCAGACAGAATTTTGTGGGCTACAGTCGGTTCAGACATAATTTTGTGGGCTACAGTCGATTCAGATAGAATTTTGTGGGCTACAGTCGATTCAGACATAATTTTGTGGGCTACAGTCGATTCAGACATAATTTTGTGGGCTACAGTCGGTTCATAAAGAATTTTGTGGGCTACAGTCAATTCAGATAGAATTTTGTGGGTTACAGTTGGTTCAGACAGAATTATGTGAGCTACAGTTCGTTCAGACAGAATTTTGTGGGCTACAGTCAGTTCAGACAGAATTATCTGAGCTACAGTCGGTTCAGACAGAATTTTGTGGGCTACAGTCGGTTCAGATAGAACTTTGTGGGCTACAGTCGGTTCAGACAGAATTTTGTGGGTTACAGTCGGTTCAGACAGAATTTTGTGGGCTACAGTCGGTTCAGACAGAATTATGTGAGCTACAGTTGGTTCAGATAGAATTTTGTGGGTTACCGTTGGTTCAGACAGAATTTTGTGGGCTACAGTCGGTTCAGACAGAATTATGTGAGCTACAGTTGGTTCAGACAGAATTTTGTGGGCTACAGTCGGTTCAGACAGAATTATCAGAGCTACAGTCGGTTCAGACAGAATTTTGGGGGCTACAGTCGGTTCAGACAGAACTTTGTGGGCTACAGTTGGTTCAGACAGAATTTTGTGGGTTACAGTCGGTTCAGACAGAATTTTGTGGGCTACAGTCGGTTCAGACAGAATTATGTGACCTACAGTTGGTTCAGACAGAATTTTGTGGGCTACAGTCGGTTCAGACAGAATTATGTGAGCTACAGTCCGTTCAGACAGAATTTTGTGAGTTACATTCGGTTCAGACAGAATTTTGTGGGCTACAGTCGGTTCAGACAGAATTATGTGAGCTACAGTCGGTTCAGACAGAATTATGTGAGCTACAGTCGGTTCAGACAGAATTTTGTGGGCTACAGTCGGTTCAGACAGAATTTTGTGAGCTACAGTCCGTTCAGACAGAATTTTGTGGGCTACAGTCGGTTCAGACAGAATTTTGTGAGCTACAGTCCGTTCAGACAGAATTTTGTGGGCTACAGTCGGTTCAGACAGAATTTTGTGAGCTACAGTCGGTTCAGACAGAATTTTTTGGGTTACAGTCGGTTCAGACAGAATTTTGTGACTTACAGTTGGTTCAGACAGAATTATCTGAGCTACAGTCGGTTCAGACAGAATATAGTGGGCTACAGTCGGTTCAGATAGAATTTTGTGGGTTACAGTCGGTTCAGAAAGAATTTTGTGGGCTACAGTCGGTTCAGACAGAATTATGTGAGCTACAGTCGGTTCAGACCGAATTTTGTGGGCTACAGTCGGTTCAGATAGAATTTTGTGGGTTACAGTCGGTTCAGACAGAATTTTGTGGGCTACAGTTGGTTCAGACAGAATTATGTGAGCTACAGTCGGTTCAGACAGAATTATGTGAGCTACAGTCGGTTCAGACAGAATTTTGTGAGCTACAGTCTGTTCAGACAGAATTTTTTGGGTTACAGTCAGTTCAGACAGAATTTTGTGACCTACAGTCGGTTCAGACAGAATTATCTGAGCTACAGACTGAATTTTGTGGGATACAGTCAGTTCAGACAGAATTATGTGAGCTACAGCCGGTTCAGACAGAATTATGTGAGCTACAGCCGGTTCAGACAGAATTTTGTGGGCTACAGTCGGTTCAGACAGAATTTTGTGAGCTACAATCTGTTCAGACAGAATTATGTGAGCTACAGTTGTTTCAGATAGAATTGTGTGGGTTACAGTCGGTTCAGAAAGAATTTTGTGGGCTACAGTCGGTTCAGACAGAATTATGTGAGCTACAGTCGGTTCAGACCGAATTTTGTGGGCTACAGTCGGTTCAGATAGAATTTTGTGGGTTACAGTCGGTTCAGACAGAATTTTGTGGGCTACAGTCGGTTCAGACAGAATTATGTGAGCTACAGTCGGTTCAGACAGAATTATGTGAGCTACAGTCGGTTCAGACAGAATTTTGTGAGCTACAGTCTGTTCAGACAGAATTTTTTGGGTTACAGTCGGTTCAGACAGAATTTTGTGACCTACAGTCGGTTCAGACAGAATTATCTGAGCTACAGACAGAATTTTGTGGGATACAGTCAGTTCAGACAGAATTATGTGAGCTACAGCCGGTTCAGACAGAATTTTGTGGGCTACAGTCGGTTCAGACAGAATTTTGTGAGCTACAATCTGTTCAGACAGAATTATGTGAGCTACAGTTGGTTCAGACAGAATTTTGTGGGCTACAGTCGGTTCAGACAGAATTATGTGATCTACAGTTGTTTCAGATAGAATTGTTTGGGTTACAGTTGGTTCAGACAGAATTTTGTGGGCTACAGTCGGTTCAGACAGAATTATGTGAGCTACAGTTGGTTCAGACAGAATTTTGTGGGCTACAGTCGGTTCAGACAGAATTATCTGAGCTACAGTCGGTTCAGACAGAATTTTGTGGGCTACAGTCGGTTCAGATAGAACTTTGTGGGCTACAGTTGGTTCAGACAGAATTATGTGAGCAACAGTTGGTTCAGACAGAATTTTGTGGGCTACAGTCGGTTCAGATAGAATTTTGTGGGCTACTGTCGGTTCAGACCGAATTATGTGGGCTACAGTCGATTCGGATAGAATTTTGTGGGCTACTGTCGGTTCAGACAGAATTATGTGAGCTACAGTCGGTTCAGACAGAATTTTGTGAGCTACAGTCGATTCAGACAGAATTTTGTGGGTTACTGTCGGTTCAGACAGAATTATGTGAGCTACAGTCGGTTCAGACAGAATTTTGTGGGCTACAGTCGATTCAGACATAATTTTGTGGGCTACAGTCGATTCAGATAGAATTTTGTGGCCTACAGTCGATTCAGACATAATTTTGTGGGCTACAGTCGATTCAGACATAATTTTGTGGGCTACAGTCAGTTCAGAAAGAATTTTGTGGGCTACAGTCGATTCAGATAGAATTTTGTGGGTTACAGTTGGTTCAGACAGAATTTTGTGGGCTACAGTCGGTTCAGACAGAATTATGTGAGCTACAATTGGTTCAGACAGAATTTTGTGGGCTACAGTCGGTTCAGACAGAATTATGTGAGCTACAGTTGGTTCAGACAGAATTTTGTGGGCTACAGTCGGTTCAGACAGAATTATGTGAGCTACAGTCCGTTCAGACAGAATTTTGTGGGTTACAGTCGGTTCAGACAGAATTTTGTGGGCTACAGTCGGTTCAGACAGAATTATGTGAGCTACAGTCGGTTCAGACAGAATTATGTGAGCTACAGTCGGTTCAGACAGAATTTTGTGGGCTACAGTCGGTTCAGACAGAATTTTGTGAGCTACAGTCCGTTCAGACAGAATTTTGTGGGCTACAGTCGGTTCAGACAGAATTTTTTGGGTTACAGTCGGTTCAGACAGAATTTTGTGACTTACAGTCAGTTCAGACAGAATTATCTGAGCTACAGTCGGTTCAGACAGAATTTAGTGGGCTACAATCGGTTCAGATAGAATTTTGTGGGTAACAGTCGGTTCAGACAGAATTTTGTGGGCTACAGTTGGTTTAGACAGAATTTTGTGGGCTACAGTCGGTTCAGACAGAATTTTGTGAGCTACAGTCCGTTCAGACAGAATTTTGTGAGTTACATTCGGTTCAGACAGAATTTTGTGGGCTACAGTCGGTTCAGACAGAATTATGTGAGCTACAGTCGGTTCAGACAGAATTATGTGAGCTACAGTCGGTTCAGACAGAATTTTGTGGGCTACAGTCGGTTCAGACATAATTTTGTGGGCTACAGTCGATTCAGATAGAATTTTGTGGGCTACAGTCGATTCAGACATAATTTTGTGGGCTACAGTCGATTCAGACATAATTTTGTGGGCTACAGTCGGTTCATAAAGAATTTTGTGGGCTACAGTCAATTCAGATAGAATTTTGTGGGTTACAGTTGGTTCAGACAGAATTATGTGAGCTACAGTTCGTTCAGACAGAATTTTGTGGGCTACAGTCAGTTCAGACAGAATTATCTGAGCTACAGTCGGTTCAGACAGAATTTTGTGGGCTACAGTCGGTTCAGATAGAACTTTGTGGGCTACAGTCGGTTCAGACAGAATTTTGTGGGTTACAGTCGGTTCAGACAGAATTTTGTGGGCTACAGTCGGTTCAGACAGAATTATGTGAGCTACAGTTGGTTCAGATAGAATTTTGTGGGTTACCGTTGGTTCAGACAGAATTTTGTGGGCTACAGTCGGTTCAGACAGAATTATGTGAGCTACAGTTGGTTCAGACAGAATTTTGTGGGCTACAGTCGGTTCAGACAGAATTATCAGAGCTACAGTCGGTTCAGACAGAATTTTGGGGGCTACAGTCGGTTCAGACAGAATTATGTGAGCTACAGTCCGTTCAGACAGAATTTTGTGAGTTACATTCGGTTCAGACAGAATTTTGTGGGCTACAGTCGGTTCAGACAGAATTATGTGAGCTACAGTCGGTTCAGACAGAATTATGTGAGCTACAGTCGGTTCAGACAGAATTTTGTGGGCTACAGTCGGTTCAGACAGAATTTTGTGAGCTACAGTCCGTTCAGACAGAATTTTGTGGGCTACAGTCGGTTCAGACAGAATTTTGTGAGCTACAGTCCGTTCAGACAGAATTTTGTGGGCTACAGTCGGTTCAGACAGAATTTTGTGAGCTACAGTCCGTTCAGACAGAATTTTGTGGGCTACAGTCGGTTCAGACAGAATTTTGTGAGCTACAGTCCGTTCAGACAGAATTTTGTGGGCTACAGTCGGTTCAGACAGAATTTTGTGAGCTACAGTCCGTTCAGACAGAATTTTGTGGGCTACAGTCGGTTCAGACAGAATTTTGTGAGCTACAGTCGGTTCAGACAGAATTTTTTGGGTTACAGTCGGTTCAGACAGAATTTTGTGACTTACAGTTGGTTCAGACAGAATTATCTGAGCTACAGTCGGTTCAGACAGAATATAGTGGGCTACAGTCGGTTCAGATAGAATTTTGTGGGTTACAGTCGGTTCAGAAAGAATTTTGTGGGCTACAGTCGGTTCAGACAGAATTATGTGAGCTACAGTCGGTTCAGACCGAATTTTGTGGGCTACAGTCGGTTCAGATAGAATTTTGTGGGTTACAGTCGGTTCAGACAGAATTTTGTGGGCTACAGTTGGTTCAGACAGAATTATGTGAGCTACAGTCGGTTCAGACAGAATTTTGTGAGCTACAGTCTGTTCAGACAGAATTTTTTGGGTTACAGTCAGTTCAGACAGAATTTTGTGACCTACAGTCGGTTCAGACAGAATTATCTGAGCTACAGACAGAATTTTGTGGGATACAGTCAGTTCAGACAGAATTATGTGAGCTACAGCCGGTTCAGACAGAATTATGTGAGCTACAGCCGGTTCAGACAGAATTTTGTGGGCTACAGTCGGTTCAGACAGAATTTTGTGAGCTACAATCTGTTCAGACAGAATTATGTGAGCTACAGTTGTTTCAGATAGAATTGTGTGGGTTACAGTCGGTTCAGAAAGAATTTTGTGGGCTACAGTCGGTTCAGACAGAATTATGTGAGCTACAGTCGGTTCAGACCGAATTTTGTGGGCTACAGTCGGTTCAGATAGAATTTTGTGGGTTACAGTCGGTTCAGACAGAATTTTGTGGGCTACAGTCGGTTCAGACAGAATTATGTGAGCTACAGTCGGTTCAGACAGAATTATGTGAGCTACAGTCGGTTCAGACAGAATTTTGTGAGCTACAGTCTGTTCAGACAGAATTTTTTGGGTTACAGTCGGTTCAGACAGAATTTTGTGACCTACAGTCGGTTCAGACAGAATTATCTGAGCTACAGACAGAATTTTGTGGGATACAGTCAGTTCAGACAGAATTATGTGAGCTACAGCCGGTTCAGACAGAATTTTGTGGGCTACAGTCGGTTCAGACAGAATTTTGTGAGCTACAATCTGTTCAGACAGAATTATGTGAGCTACAGTTGGTTCAGACAGAATTTTGTGGGCTACAGTCGGTTCAGACAGAATTATGTGATCTACAGTTGTTTCAGATAGAATTGTTTGGGTTACAGTTGGTTCAGACAGAATTTTGTGGGCTACAGTCGGTTCAGACAGAATTATGTGAGCTACAGTTGGTTCAGACAGAATTTTGTGGGCTACAGTCGGTTCAGACAGAATTATCTGAGCTACAGTCGGTTCAGACAGAATTTTGTGGGCTACAGTCGGTTCAGATAGAACTTTGTGGGCTACAGTTGGTTCAGACAGAATTATGTGAGCAACAGTTGGTTCAGACAGAATTTTGTGGGCTACAGTCGGTTCAGATAGAATTTTGTGGGCTACTGTCGGTTCAGACAGAATTATGTGGGCTACAGTCGATTCGGATAGAATTTTGTGGGCTACTGTCGGTTCAGACAGAATTATGTGAGCTACAGTCGGTTCAGACAGAATTTTGTGAGCTACAGTCGATTCAGACAGAATTTTGTGGGTTACTGTCGGTTCAGACAGAATTATGTGAGCTACAGTCGGTTCAGACAGAATTTTGTGGGCTACAGTCGATTCAGACATAATTTTGTGGGCTACAGTCGATTCAGATAGAATTTTGTGGCCTACAGTCGATTCAGACATAATTTTGTGGGCTACAGTCGATTCAGACATAATTTTGTGGGCTACAGTCAGTTCAGAAAGAATTTTGTGGGCTACAGTCGATTCAGATAGAATTTTGTGGGTTACAGTTGGTTCAGACAGAATTTTGTGGGCTACAGTCGGTTCAGACAGAATTATGTGAGCTACAGTTGGTTCAGACAGAATTTTGTGGGCTACAGTCGGTTCAGACAGAATTATGTGAGCTACAGTTGGTTCAGACAGAATTTTGTGGGCTACAGTCGGTTCAGACAGAATTATGTGAGCTACAGTCCGTTCAGACAGAATTTTGTGGGTTACAGTCGGTTCAGACAGAATTTTGTGGGCTACAGTCGGTTCAGACAGAATTATGTGAGCTACAGTCGGTTCAGACAGAATTATGTGAGCTACAGTCGGTTCAGACAGAATTTTGTGGGCTACAGTCGGTTCAGACAGAATTTTGTGAGCTACAGTCCGTTCAGATAGAATTTTGTGGGCTACAGTCGGTTCAGACAGAATTTTTTGGGTTACAGTCGGTTCAGACAGAATTTTGTGACTTACAGTCAGTTCAGACAGAATTATCTGAGCTACAGTCGGTTCAGACAGAATTTAGTGGGC
>CM038705.1:53027872-53040000 GCA_021613375.1 Megaleporinus macrocephalus | reverse complement strand
ACATGTAATCTCCTGGTCATCTTTCTCAGATCGGTTATCTCCTGGTTTTCTCCTTCACATCCGTTATCTCCTGGTCATCTTCCTCAGATCCGTTATCTCTTGGTTGTCTCCATCGGATACCTTATCTCCTGGTCCTCTCCTTCAGATCCGTTATGTCCTGGTCATCTTCCTTAAATCATTTATCTCTTGGTTGTCTCCATCGGATTCTTTTTCTCTTGGTCCTCTCCTTCAGATCCTGCATCTCCTGGTTGTCTCCATCGGATTCCTTATCTCCTGGTCCTCTCCTTCAGATCCGGTGTCTTCCAGTAATCTCCCTCAGATCCGTTATCTCCTGGTCATCTTCCTCAGATCCGTTATCTCTTGGTTGTCTCCATTGGATTCCTTATCTCCTGGTTGTCTCCTTCAAATCTGTTATCTCCTGGTCATCTCCCACAGATCAGTTATCTCCTGGTTGTCTCTATCGGACTCCTTATCTCCCAGTCATCTCCTTCAAATCTGTTATCTCCTGGTCGTCTCCTTTAGATCTGTCATCTCCTGGTCATCTCCCTCAGATCTGTTATCTCCTGGTCGTCTCCCTCAGATCTGTTATCTCCTTCAGATCTGTTATCTCCTGGTCATCTCCTTCAGATTTGTTATCTCCTGGTCATCTCCTTCATATCCAGTATCTCCTGGTCCTCTCCTTCAGATCCGGCATCTCCTGGTCATCTCCTTCAGATCTGTTATCTCCTGGTCATCTACTTTGGACATGTAATCTCCTGGTCATCTTCCTCAGATAGGTTATCTCCTGGTTGTCTCCATCGGATTCTTTATCTTCTGGTCATCTCCCACAGATCAGTTATCTCCTGATTGCCTCTATCGGACTCCTTATCTCCCGGTCATCTCCTTCAAATCTGTTATCTCCTGGTCATCTCCCCCAGACCTGTTATCTCCTGGTCGTCTCCTTCAGATCTGTCATTTCCTGGTCATCTTCCTCAGATCTGTTATCTCTTGGTCGTCTTTCCACAGATCTGTCATCTCCTGGTCATCTCCTTCAGATTCGTTGTCTCCTGGTCGTCTTTCTCAGATCCTTTATCTCCTAATCATCTCCATCGGATTCCTTATCTCCTGGTCCTCTCCTTCAGATCCATTATCTCCTGGTCGTCTCCCTCAGATCTGTTATCTTCTGGTCAGCTCCTTCAGATCCGTTATTTCCTGGTCATCTCCTTTAGATCCTGCATCTCCTGGTTGTCTCCATCGGATTCCTTATCTCCTGGTCCTCTCCTTCAGATCCGGTATCTCCCGGTCCTCTCCTTCAGATCCGGTATCTCCCGGTCATCTCCTTCAGATCCGTTATCTCCTGGTCATCTTCCTCAGATCCGTCATCTCTTCGTTGTCTCCATAGGATTCCTTATCTCCTGGTCCTCTCCTTCAGATCCGGCATCTCCTGGTCATCTTCTTCAGATCCGGCATCTCCTGGTCATCTCCTTCAGATTTGTTATCTCCTGGTCATCTATTTTGGACATGTAATCTCCTGGTCATCTTTCTCAGATCGGTTATCTCCTGGTTTTCTCCTTCACATCCGTTATCTCCTGGTCATCTTCCTCAGATCCGTTATCTCTTGGTTGTCTCCATCGGATACCTTATCTCCTGGTCCTCTCCTTCAGATCCGGCATCTCCTGGTCATCTCCTTCAGATCTGTTATTTCCTGATCATCTCCTTTAGATCCTGCATCTCCTGGTTGTCTCCATCGGATTCCTTATCTCCTGGTCCTCTCCTTCAGATCCGGTGTCTCCCAGTAATCTCCTTCAGATCCGTTATCTCCTGGTCATCTTCCTCAGATCCGTTATCTCTTGGTTGTCTCCATTGGATTCCTTATCTCCTGGTTGTCTCCTTCAAATCTGTTATCTCCTGGTTGTCTCTATCGGACTCCTTATCTCCCAGTCATCTCCTTCAAATCTGTTGTCTCCTGGTCGTCTCCTTCAGATCTGTCATTTCCTGGTCATCTCCCTCAGATCTGTTATCTCCTGGTCATCTCCCTCAGATCTGTTATCTCCTGGTCGTCTCCCTCAGATCTGTTATCTCCTTCAGATCTGTTATCTCCTGGTCATCTCCTTCAGATTTGTTATCTCCTGGTCATCTCCTTCATATCCAGTATCTCCTGGTCATCTTCCTCAGATCAGTAATCTCTTGGTTGTCTCCATCAGATTCCTTATCTCCTGGTCCTCTCCTTCAGATCCGGCATCTCCTGGTCATCTCCTTCAGATCTGTTATCTCCTGGTCATCTATTTTGGACATGTAATCTCCTGGTCATCTTCCTCAGATAGGTTATCTCCTGGTTGTCTCCATCGGATTCTTTATCTTCTGGTCATCTCCCACAGATCAGTTATCTCCTGATTGTCTCTATCGGACTCCTTATCTCCTGGTCATCTCCTTCAAATCTGTTATCTCCTGGTCGTCTCCCTCAGATCTGTCATCTCCTGGTCATCTCCCTCAGATCTGTTATCTCCCGGTCATCTCCCTCAGATCTGTTATCTCCTGGTCGTCTCCTTCAGATCTGTCATCTCCCTCAGATCTGTTATCTCCTGGTCGTCTCCCTCAGATCTGTTATCTCCTGGTCATCTCCTTCAGATCTGTTATCTCCTGGTCATCTCCCACAGATCAGTTATCTCCTGGTTGTCTCTATCGGACTCCTTATCTCCCAGTCATCTCCTTCAAATCTGTTATCTCCTGGTCGTCTCCTTCAGATCTGTCATCTCCTGGTAATCTATTTCGGACATGTTATCTCCTGGTCATCTTCCTCAGATCTGTTATCTCCTGGTCATCTCTCCTTCATATCCAGTATCTCCTGGTCATCTTCCTCAGAGCTGTTATCTCCTGGTCGTCTCCCTCAGATCTGTTATCTTCTGGTCAGCTCCACCAGATTCCTTATCTCCTGGTCATCTTTATATCCAGTATCTCCTGGTCATCTTCCTCAGATCGGTTATCTCCTGGTCGTCTCCTTTAGATCTGTTTACTCCTGGTCATCTTCATCAGATCTGTTATCTCCTGGTCATCTTCCTCAGATCTGTTATCTCCTGGTCATCTTCCTCAGAGCTGTTATCTCCTGGTCGTCTCCCTCAGATCTGTTATCTTCTGGTCAGCTCCACCGGATTCCTTATCTCCTGGTCATCTTCATATCCAGTATCTCCTGGTCATCTTCCTCAGATTGGTTATCTCCTGGTCATCTTCCTCAGATCTGTTATCTCCTGGTCATCTCCCTCAGATCTGTTATCTCCTTGTCATCTCCTTTAGATCTGTTTACTTCTGGTCATCTTCCTCAGATCTGTTATCTCCTGGTCATCTCCCTCAGATCTGTTATCTCCTGGTTGTCTCCCTCAGATCTGTCATCTCCCTCATATCTGTCATCTCCTGGTCATCTTCCTCAGATCGGTTATCTCCTGGTTGTCTCCATCGGATTCTTTATCTCCTGGTCATCTCCCACAGATCAGTTAGATCAGTTGTCTCCTTCAGATCCATTGTCTTGTAGATATCTCCTTCAGATCCATTGTCTTGTTGTTGTCTCCTTCAGATCCATTGTCTTGTAGTTGTCTCCTTCAGATCCGTTGTCTTGTAGTTGTCTCCTTCAGATCCATTGTCTTGTTGTTGTCTCCTTCAGATCCGTTGTCTTGTAGTTGTCTCCTTCAGATCCATTGTCTTGTTGTTGTCTCCTTCAGATCCGTTGTCTTGTAGTTGTCTCCTTCAGATCCATTGTCTTGTTGTTGTCTCCTTCAGATCCGTTGTCTTATAGTTGTCTCCTTCAGATCCATTGTCTTGTAGATGTCTCCTTCATATCCATTGTCTTGTTGTTGTCTCCTTCAGATCCATTGTCTTGTTGTTGTCTCCTTCAGATCCATTGTCTTGTTGTTGTCTCCTTCAGATCCGTTGTCTTGTAGTTGTCTCCTTCAGATCCATTGTCTTGTAGATGTCTCCTTCAGATCCATTGTCTTGTTGTTGTCTCCTTTAGATCCATTGTCTTGTTGTTGTCTCCTTCAGATCCGTTGTCTTGTAGTTGTCTCCTTCAGATCCATTGTCTTGTTGTTGTCTCCTTCAGATCTGTTGTCTTGTAGTTGTCTCCTTCAGATCCATTGTCTTGTAGATGTCTCCTTCATATCCATTGTCTTGTTGTTGTCTCCTTCAGATCCATTGTCTTGTAGTTGTCTCCTTCAGACCTGTTGTCTTGTAGTTGTCTCCTTCAGATCCATTGTCTTGTTGTTGTCTCCTTCAGATCCATTGTCTTGTTGTTGTCTCCTTCAGACCTGTTGTCTTGTAGTTGTCTCCTTCAGATATGTTTTGTTGTAGGTTTGAATTCCTTTCTACTTCCAGCAGTAAAATTAGTTATTGTAAAGTAATGACATCACGTCATGTGGATAAGCTGAAAACTAATGATATATAAGGAGTTTAGGAGTTTTTAATGATTGTGTAAGATAAGATAATCCTTTATTATGTATTTACTACATTCTATTAGGACTGAGCTGATTTAGGGGTTGAGGATAGTTTGAGCTGTTTTATCTTGTAGAAGTTTTAAAAGTACTGCTCTGCCATTCTCTCCTGGGGGCGTTCTCAAGGTCTTTCCCCACATTTCTCTTTTTTTGGCCTCCAGTGGGACTACAATAAAATGGTCAGAAGAACAGAGCATTCCTCCGGACTGCAGCTCCTCTAATTTCCCCCGTCCTCTCTCGCTCTCACCCAGACACCTCTCTCTCACTTCATCTCCTCTGCATCTCCAGAACATTTCTAAAGCATGACATGCCTTGTCTCTTTCAGTTTTACTCTATTACAGTATCCTTCCTCTCTCTCCCTCTCTCTCTCTCTCTCTCTCTCTCTCTATGTAGGACAGAGTATGGATATAGATATTTTCAGTGAATGGGTCCCCAGAAAATTTAATTGGAGAACTTCCAAGGAACAGATTGTCCCACTTTTGTGCCCCATAAAAAAAGTGGAACGGCCAAGTCCTGTCCTCTCCCCTTCTCTCTCTCTCTCTCTCTCTCTGTGTGTCTCTCTCTGCCAATGACTTCATTCAAAAAAGGCTCAACGTTGGACGCATGGTGGGGTGTCGTACCGGAACCCCAAATAACAATAAAGGAAGTCATGTAATATGAGCGTCACGTGCCATTAAGTCCCTCCCCCCATAGGTGGCACTATCCATGTATAGGAGCAGTCCAAAACACCGGCAGGGATGGTCTGAGCTCATAGCGAGCTCCTTACCATAAACAAACACAATGGAACAGCCAGAATCCCCCCTACAGGTAAAATCTGGAATGGTACAGTCCGCTTCCTCCAGGCATTCCGAGCTAACTAAATCATTTACCCCCCCACCGGCCCCCCATGGGCCTGCGCTCTGTGTAATAATGGAATGTGCAGCGTCAGGTACCAACAATCTTCTTAGTCGTCCAACACACACACAGCGCTCGCTTTCACACACTTCCGAGCTTAGACAGGAAGGAGGGGGTCAATTAGTTCTGGACACTCTGGACGTGCCTCCCAATCACAAGCAAAGCGCTGCGGAACGTTTAAAATGCAAACCCCCTTCAAGCCACGTTCCCACCGGAGGCCGCATCTGAGCTCCACGCAAACAAACAATACTTAATACTGACCAAGCTGCCGTGAGTTTCCCAAACACTATAAATCTCAGCGAGTAACAAACTAACGAGGGCCTAGCAGATCAATGTAGCGACTGAGAGCTCCTATGAAGCTCTTTAATAGGGTTGGAGGAGGACGACCTCGTTTCGAAGCGGTGTCAGGAAACCGAGAGCTGAGGGCTGTTTTAAAGAACGAGTGTACTTACTGCCGTAAGAAGCTGAATTATTACGGTGGTTATTTCCAAAACCACTAAGACTGCTTAGAAGGATTGTTCACAGTGAAAACCAGGAGGTCCAGGAACACACCGGTAAACATGCAGGGCAAGAAAATAACCAACGCCACAAAGGTGCCACCATGGAACCACTTCCCAAAGAACCTTCCCCTGGACCCCTTTCATATCCGTCCCATGCAAGCTTGTTACTGTTTGTGGTGGTCCTCCTGACTCCACCACGTTCTGCACTCATCATCGGTGTTCCCAACCTGTGAGTAGTTTGCTAGCCCTCCCAAGTGTTCCAGCTACAGTCTCTGTAAATAAATAATAAAGTCTCTACAGTCTCTGTAAATAAATAATAAAGTCTCTACAGTCTCTGTAAATAACTAATAAATGCAGTCTGGAGGAGGAGCATGACTGAATCCCTTTCTCCTTCCATCTTCTTCCCTTCCCGAGACAAAGTTATAACAGTCCCACCAACGCCTATCTCCTCCCTGTTCCTCAGACCCATGTTCTCAGTCTGAAGGGTGGTGGGGGGTCTGGCTCTCAGAGATCTCAGAGTTCTCTCTCTTCCCTCAATCAGATGTTCCTCACACTCCCACCACCGAGTTAAAGACACAGTCTGAACCTGCAGTGTGAGTTTGTTACTCATTACTGTAGACCTGCAGATATTAATATCTCACACAATCTTACAGTGCTGCAATAAACAGGTCAATTAGTCAACATTCCACACAACAGTCCAACAGGGGGTCAGCAGGAGGCTGGAGCGAACCATGACCCGTGACCCTTAAGCTTCGGCCCCCGACCCCAACCCTAAACAATACTGTTTCCTCTCCTAATAAACTGCAAGTCAAGAAACAAAAAACGAGACGACAGAAATACAACAAACAATAACATCTGTACAACAGACAACTTCTTAATCTAAATAAGCTCCTCCTTATAAATAACCCAACATTCCACACCTCCGTCTGCGCTTCAGAGGAACATGTGGACCAAAAATACGAGGTGAAAGATTTAAAGCTGCATGTTTTAACATTTCTGGAACGTAACCGTTTCACTCGTGAGCGTAAATGTGAAACTCGCGAGCTCAGAGAGAAGAACCGCACACACAAATTTCAGAAACAGACTCTAACTGTCTCTTTCCTCCTTTAATGTTTTGTTTATTCTCGAGATGAGATTTTTTCACAGTACCGTCGGCTGCTCTCTGCGAGAGAGAAATATTTGCGCTGGAGTTTCCAGAGGAGGTGGTTCTGACAGTTTGGAGGCGGGACATGGGCTTCCATCGTGACTCAGCAAAATAGCTAGCGGTGGTAGCCTAGCGCTAACTAGCGTCGCCACAGCGAGCGGAAATGATCATATAGTTAAGCCCCGCCCACTTAGAGGGAAGATATGATTGGTCAGTTTTACTGTTTGAAATTGGTATGGCGCTGAATTAGAACTGCCTGGTCCCCTCTGTACATGAACAGCGGGACCACCAATCACCAACACTCTGCAGAGGCATCACAGTCCTTATAGGGGGAGACACAGACTCACAGGCTTCCACTTAACCCCTCACACTCCAACACAGATTGAATAGACACAATTAAATCATTTATTTGCCGATATATAATTAAATACATATATATATGTGTGTGAGTGTGTGTGTGTGTGTGTGGGCCATGACGGCCATGACTCGACTGAAGCTCCCTGGGTACTGTAGACAGGGCTGCTCACAACTCCGGGCAAGTGTGCTCAGCAGTAACACAACAGAGTTCACTGCAGAACCTCAATGGTTAATTAGAACGTTACTGGAAATTGGAAGCAAGGCACCTAAACAATTCAGGAACCTAAGTTCTCAAGCACAGACAAATCTAGCACTGTCCACTTTAGCCATCACCCAGGGTTCTATCTGCTTCTATGCGAGAGTTTATCAGCCGTTCTTCTGCCCGAGGGAGCACTTAGAACCGGCTTCAGAACGTTTAGAGCCTGTACTGGTCTCAGCGGCCGATCCCGAGTGTAACGAATTACGCAAACACCGTCTTCTAACATCTGCGTTACGAGCCGAGACCCGGAGATCATTCGCTTCCGCTGCTGCTGCTGAAACAATCCTGAAGTTCAAGCAACCCGAGGACGTCTGGCTGGCGGCCAAATCACACAAACACTTTTAATTAAGCCCGAATGTGTTATTGTGTACAGAGCGGGAGATTCAGCGCCGTTAATAAGCCACAGAGAGGCTGCGCGCTAACCCGCCTGCAATCCTCCGCACGATTACGCAACTCAACACTACAGCTAATTACAACCCCACGCTGAGCTTTAACCAGCTGCACATCCAACCATCATCCCAAACACCTCCTCGCCCCTGACGGAGGAGGAGCCGCTATGGCCCGCTAACCAGGCGGCCCACCAGGACAAGGTAGCACCGGCGCCTCGGCCGCGGCGCTAAATGAGATCTGAGATTAGAATGAGTTTACAGGTTACAGACTTCTACAGCTCGTTGAAGGTCCTTCATATGGAGGCTGTTTAAAGGAGCAGTGTGATGGAAAGTACAGAACCTCCTGCTCCACCCCCATCCTCACCCCACGGGCCCCTCCCAGCAACCTATGGTGGACACCTCAGTGTCTCTTACTGTTGTTTATCTTCTCCATGTTTTCTCTCCTGTGGTGAAGATTCTCCATCCATTACTGATTCTTCTGTTTTTATATTATATATATATATATATATATATATATATATATATATATATATATATATATATATATATATATATATAAACCAGCACCAGGTTCTAGATATTTATCCTACTCATCAAGGGGTTCTGCATAGCATACTCTTCTCTTTAGTACAGCTCGGTAACTTCCGTATTTCAAACGTTCACTTCAGTACTTTAGTATTTAGTTTAATAATCACTACTGACTACTGATAAACTCATTTACACCATCAAACATCCTCATTATTCTTTTAATGATCATTCAGTTCAGTGTTCAGTTTAATAATCACTACTGATAAACTCATTTACACCATCAACCATCCTCATTATTCTTTTAATGTTCATTCAGTTCAATACTTAGTTTAATAATCACTACTGACTACTGATAAACTCATTTACACCATCAAACATCCTCATTATTCTTTTAACGTTCATTCAGTTCAGCACTCAGTTTAATAATCACTTCTGACTACTGATAAACTCATTTACACCATCAAACATCCTCATTATTCTTTTAATGATCATTCAGTTCAGTACTCAGTTTAATAATCACTACTGACTACTGATAAACTCATTTACACCATCAAACATCCTCATTTTTTTCTTTTAATGATCATTCAGTTCAGTACTGAGTTTAATAATCACTACTGACTACTGATAAACTCATTTACACCATCAAACATCCTCATTATTCTTTTAATGATCATTCAGTTCAGTGTTCAGTTAAATAATCACTACTGACTACTGATAAACTCATTTACACCATCAAACATCCTCATTATTCTTTTAATGATCATTCAGTTCAGTACTCAGTTTAATAATCACTACTGACTACTGATAAACTCATTTACACCATCAAACATCCTCATTATTCTTTTATTGATCATTCAGTTCAGTGTTCAGTTTAATAATCACTACTGACTACTGATAAACTCATTTACACCATCAAACATCCTCATTATTCTTTTAATGATCATTCAGTTCAGTACTCAGTTTAATAATCACTACTGGCTACTGATAAACTCATTTACACCATCAAACACCCTCATTATTCTTTTAATGATCATTCAGTTCAGTACTCAGTTTAATAATCACTACTGACTACTGATAAACACATTTACACCATCAAACATCCTCATTATTCTTTTATTGATCATTCAGTTCAGTGTTCAGTTTAATAATCACTACTGACTACTGATAAACTCATTTACACCATCAAACATCCTCATTATTCTTTTAATGATCATTCAGTTCAGTGTTCAGTTTAATAATCACTACTGACTACTGATAAACTCATTTACACCATCAAACATCCTCATTATTCTTTTAATGATCATTCAGTTCAGTACTCAGTTTAATAATCACTACTGACTACTGATAAACTCATTTACACCATCAAACATCCTCATTATTCTTTTAATGATCATTCAGTTCAGTACTCAGTTTAATAATCACTACTGACTACTGATAAACTCATTTACACCATCAAACATCCTCATTATTCTTTTAATGATCATTCAGTTCAGTACTGAGTTTAATAATCACTACTGACTACTGATAAACTCATTTACACCATCAAACATCCTCATTATTCTTTTAATGATCATTCAGTTCAGTGTTCAGTTAAATAATCACTACTGACTACTGATAAACTCATTTACACCATCAAACATCCTCATTATTCTTTTAATGATCATTCAGTTCAGTACTCAGTTTAATAATCACTACTGACTACTGATAAACTCATTTACACCATCAAACATCCTCATTATTCTTTTATTGATCATTCAGTTCAGTGTTCAGTTTAATAATCACTACTGACTACTGATAAACTCATTTACACCATCAAACATCCTCATTATTCTTTTAATGATCATTCAGTTCAGTACTCAGTTTAATAATCACTACTGGCTACTGATAAACTCATTTACACCATCAAACACCCTCATTATTCTTTTAATGATCATTCAGTTCAGTACTCAGTTTAATAATCACTACTGACTACTGATAAACACATTTACACCATCAAACATCCTCATTATTCTTTTATTGATCATTCAGTTCAGTGTTCAGTTTAATAATCACTACTGACTACTGATAAACTCATTTACACCATCAAACATCCTCATTATTCTTTTAATGATCATTCAGTTCAGTGTTCAGTTTAATAATCACTACTGACTACTGATAAACTCATTTACACCATCAAACATCCTCATTATTCTTTTAATGATCATTCAGTTCAGTACTCAGTTTAATAATCACTACTGACTACTGATAAACTCATTTACACCATCAAACATCCTCATTATTCTTTTAATGTTCATTCAGTTCAATACTTAGTTTAATAATCACTACTGACTACTGATAAACTCATTTACACCATCAAACATCCTCATTATTCTTTTAATGATCATTCAGTTCAGTACTCAGTTTAATAATCACTACTGACTACTGATAAACTCATTCACACCATCAAACATCCTCATTATTCTTTTAATGATCATTCAGTTCAGTACTCAGTTTAATAATCACTACTGACTACTGATAAACTCATTTACACCATCAAACATCCTCATTATTCTTTTAATGATCATTCAGTTCAGTACTCAGTTTAATAATCACTACTGACTACTGATAAACTCATTCACACCATCAAACATCCTCATTATTCTTTTAATGATCATTCAGTTCAGTACTCAGTTTAATAATCACTACTGACTACTGATAAACTCATTTACACCATCAAACATCCTCATTATTCTTTTAATGATCATTCAGTTCAGTACTCAGTTTAATAATCACTACTGACTACTGATAAACTCATTCACACCATCAAACATCCTCATTATTCTTTTAATGATCATTCAGTTCAGTACTCAGTTTAATAATCACTACTGACTACTGATAAACTCATTCACACCATCAAACATCCTCATTATTCTTTTAATGATCATTCAGTTCAGTACTCAGTTTAATAATCACTACTGACTACTAATAAACTCATTTACACCATCAAACATCCTCATTATTCTTTTAATGATCATTCAGTTCAGTACTCAGTTTAATAATCACTACTGACTACTGATAAACTCATTCACACCATCAAACATCCTCATTATTCTTTTAATGATCATTCAGTTCAGTACTCAGTTTAATAATCACTACTGACTACTGATAAACTCATTTACACCATCAAACATCCTCATTATTCTTTTAATGATCATTCAGTTCAGTACTCAGTTTAATAATCACTACTGACTACTGATAAACTCATTCACACCATCAAACATCCTCATTATTCTTTTAATGATCATTCAGTTCAGTACTCAGTTTAATAATCACTACTGACTACTGATAAACTCATTTACACCATCAAACATCCTCATTATTCTTTTAATGATCATTCAGTTCAGTACTCAGTTTAATAATCACTACTGACTACTGATAAACTCATTCACACCATCAAACATCCTCATTATTCTTTTAATGATCATTCAGTTCAGTACTCAGTTTAATAATCACTACTGACTACTGATAAACTCATTTACACCATCAAACATCCTCATTATTCTTTTAATGATCATTCAGTTCAGTACTCAGTTTAATAATCACTACTGACTACTGATAAAC
>CM038705.1:53005372-53022872 GCA_021613375.1 Megaleporinus macrocephalus | reverse complement strand
TACAGAAACACTACAGAAACACTACAGGGACAGTACAGAAACACTACAGTGACAGTACAGGGAGAGTACAGAAACACAGGGATAATACAGGGACACTACAGAAACACTACAGGGACACTACAGGGACAGTACAGAAACACTACAGGGAAAGTACAGAAACAATACAGGGACACTACAGAAACACTACAGGGACAGTACAGAAACACTACAGGGACACTACAGAAACATTACAGGGACAGTACAGAAACACTACAGGGACAGTACAGAAAAACTACAGGGACATTACAGAAACACTACAGAAACACTACAGGGACACTACAGAAACACTACAGGGACACTACATGGAGAGTACAGAACCACTACAGGGACAGTACAGAACCACTACAGGGACAGTACAGAAACACTACAGGGACAGTACAGAAAAAACTACAGGGACAGTACAGGGGCACTACATGGACACTACAGAAACACTACAGAAACACTACAGAAACACTACAGAGACACTACAGGGACACTACAGAAACACTACAGAAACACTACAGAAACACTACAGGGACAGTACAGAAACACTACAGGGAAAGTACAGAACCACTACAGGGACAGTACAGAAACACTACAGGGAAAGTACAGAACCACTACAGGGACAGTACAGAAACACTACAGGGACACTACAGAAACACTACAGGGACAGTACAGGGGCACTACAGAAACACTACAGAAACACTACAGGGACACTACAGAAACACTACAGTGACAGTACAGGGAGAGTACAGAAACACAGGGATAATACAGGGACACTACAGAAACACTACAGGGACACTACAGGGACAGTACAGAAACACTACAGGGAAAGTACAGAAACAATACAGGGACACTACAGAAACACTACAGGGACAGTACAGAAACACTACAGGGACAGTACAGGGGCACTACATGGACAGTACAGAAACACTACAGAAACACTACAGAAACACTACAGAAACACTACAGAGACACTACAGGGACACTACAGAAACACTACAGAAACACTACAGAAACACTACAGGGACAGTACAGAAACACTACAGGGAAAGTACAGAACCACTACAGGGACAGTACAGAAACACTACAGGGAAAGTACAGAACCACTACAGGGACAGTACAGAAACACTACAGGGACACTACAGAAACACTACAGGGACAGTACAGGGGCACTACAGAAACACTACAGAAACACTACAGGGACACTACAGAAACACTACAGTGACAGTACAGGGAGAGTACAGAAACACAGGGATAATACAGGGACACTACAGAAACACTACAGGGACACTACAGGGACAGTACAGAAACACTACAGGGAAAGTACAGAAACAATACAGGGACACTACAGAAACACTACAGGGACAGTACAGAAACACTACAGGGACACTACAGAAACATTACAGGGACAGTACAGAAACACTACAGGGACAGTACAGAAAAACTACAGGGACATTACAGAAACACTACAGAAACACTACAGGGACACTACAGAAACACTACAGGGACACTACATGGAGAGTACAGAACCACTACAGGGACAGTACAGAACCACTACAGGGACAGTACAGAAACACTACAGGGACAGTACAGAAAAAACTACAGGGACAGTACAGGGGCACTACATGGACAGTACAGAAACACTACAGAAACACTACAGAAACACTACAGAAACACTACAGAGACACTACAGGGACACTACAGAAACACTACAGAAACACTACAGAAACACTACAGAAACACTACAGGGACAGTACAGGGACAGTACAGAAACACTACAGGGAAAGTACAGAACCACTACAGGGACAGTACAGAAACACTACAGGGAAAGTACAGAACCACTACAGGGACAGTACAGAAACACTACAGGGACACTACAGAAACACTACAGGGACAGTACAGGGGCACTACAGAAACACTACAGAAACACTACAGGGACACTACAGAAACACTACAGTGACAGTACAGGGAGAGTACAGAAACACAGGGATAATACAGGGACACTACAGAAACACTACAGGGACACTACAGGGACAGTACAGAAACACTACAGGGAAAGTACAGAAACAATACAGGGACACTACAGAAACACTACAGGGACAGTACAGAAACACTACAGGGACACTACAGAAACATTACAGGGACAGTACAGAAACACTACAGGGACAGTACAGAAAAACTACAGGGACATTACAGAAACACTACAGAAACACTACAGGGACACTACAGAAACACTACAGGGACACTACATGGAGAGTACAGAACCACTACAGGGACAGTACAGAACCACTACAGGGACAGTACAGAAACACTACAGGGACAGTACAGAAAAAACTACAGGGACAGTACAGGGGCACTACATGGACAGTACAGAAACACTACAGGGACACTACAGAAACACTACAGGGACAGTACAGAAATACTACAGGGACAGTACAGAGACAATACAGGGACAGTACAGAAACACTACAGGGACAGTACCGAAACAATACAGGGACAGTCAAGTCAAGTCAAGTGGGTTTTATTGTCATTTCAACTACATACAGAGTACACAGTGAAACGAAACAACGTTCCTCCAGAACCATGGAGCACCATAGACAGTGCATACAACACAACACAGTACAGACAACACAACACAGTACAGACAACACAACACAGTACAGACAACACAACACAGTACAGACAGAACACAACACAGTACAGACAGAACACAACACAGTACAGACAGAACACAACACAGTACAGACAGAACACAACACAGTACAGACAACACAACACAGTACAGACAGAACACAACACAGTACAGACAACACAACACAGTACAGACACAACACAACACAGTACAGACAACACAACACAGTACAGACACAACACAACACAGTACAGACAGAACACAACACAGTACAGACAACACAACACAGTACAGACAACACAACACAGTACAGACAGACACAACACAGTACAGACAGAACACAACACAGTACAGACAACACAACACAGTACAGACAGAACACAACACAGTACAGACAACACAACACAGTACAGACACAACACAACACAGTACAGACAACACAACACAGTACAGACACAACACAACACAGTACAGACAGAACACAACACAGTACAGACAACACAACACAGTACAGACACAACACAACACAGTACAGACAACACAACACAACACAGTACAGACAGAACACAACACAGTACAGACACAACACAACACAGTACAGACAGAACACAACACAGTACAGACAACACAACACAGTACAGACACAACACAACACAGTACAGACAACACAACACAGTACAGACAGAACACAACACAGTACAGACAGAACACAACACAGTACAGACAACACAACACAGTACAGACACAACACAACACAGTACAGACAACACAACACAGTACAGACACAACACAGTACAGACAGAACACAACACAGTACAGACAGAACACAACACAGTACAGACAACACAACACAGTACAGACAATACAACACAGTACAGACAACACAACACAACACAGTACAGACACAACACAACACAGTACAGACAACACAACACAGTACAGACAACACAACACAGTACAGACAGAACACAACACAGTACAGACAACACAACACAACACAGTACAGACAACACAACACAACACAATACAGACAACACAACACAGTACAGACAACACAACACAGTACAGACAGAACACAACACAGTACAGACAGAACACAACACAGTACAGACAACACAACACAGTACAGACAACACAACACAGTACAGACAGAACACAACACAGTACAGACAACACAACACAGTACAGACAGAACACAACACAGTACAGACAACACAACACAGTACAGACACAACACAACACAGTACAGACAGAACACAACACAGTACAGACACAACACAACACAGTACAGACAGAACACAACACAGTACAGACAGAACACAACACAGTACAGACAACACAACACAACACAGTACAGACAACACAACACAACACAGTACAGACAACACAACACAGTACAGACAACACAACACAGTACAGACAGAACACAACACAGTACAGACAACACAACACAACACAGTACAGACAACACAACACAACACAGTACAGACAACACAACACAGTACAGACAACACAACACAGTACAGACAGAACACAACACAGTACAGACAGAACACAACACAGTACAGACAACACAACACAGTACAGACACAACACAACACAGTACAGACAGAACACAACACAGTACAGACAGAACACAACACAGTACAGACAGAACACAACACAGTACAGACAGAACACAACACAGTACATACACAACACAGCACAGTACAGACAACACAACACAGTACAGACAGAACACAACACAGTACAGACACAACACAACACAGTACATACACAACACAGCACAGTACAGACACAACACAGTACAGACAACACAACACAGCACAGTACAGACAACACAACACAGCACAGTACAGACAACACAACACAGTACAGACAGAACACAACACAGTACAGACAGAACACAACACAGTACAGACAGAACACAACACAGTACAGACAACACAACACAGTACAGACACAACACAGTACAGACAGACACAACACAGTACAGACAGAACACAACACAGTACAGACAGAACACAGTACAGACAGAACACAACACAGTACAGACAGAGAATAATAAATAATTGCTGGTTGTGTGTAAATTGTGCAGTGTGTAATAAATAGAGTCCAGTGAGGTAGTAGAGTTATTAGTGCAATGATTTGTACAAAAATGCTTCTCCTTTTTTATCTGGAGTAAATGGTTGGAGAGAGAGAGAGAGAGAGAGAGAGAGAGAGAGATAGAGAGAGAGAGAGAGAGAGAGAGAAAGAGTAGAGAGAGTAGAGAGAGAGAGAGAGAGAGAGAGAGATAGAGAGAGAGAGAGAGAGAGAGTAGAGAGAGAGAGAGAGAGAGAGAGAGATAGAGAGAGAGAGAGAGAGAGAGAGTACATGTATCAGAAGATATCAGTTCAGACGTTGAGTTGTGTTGAGAAGTCTTGGGGGAAGAAGCTGTTGGTCGTGTTGGTCTTGCGGTCAGAGGCTGTGCAGGTCCCAAACCAGGCAGTGATGCAGCTGCTTAGGATGCTCTCTATGGTTCCCCTATAGAAGAGGGTGAGGATGGGTGGAGGGAGACGGGCCTTTCTCAGCTTCCGGAGGAAGTAGAGACGCTGCTGGGCTTTCTTGGCTGTAGAGCTGGTGTTCAGGGACCAGGTGAGGTTCTCCGCTAGGTGGACACCAAGGAACTTGGTGCTCTTAACGATCTCCACAGAGGAGCCGTTGATGTTAAGCGGAGAGTGGTCCGGTCTAGATTTCCTGAAGTCAACAACCATTTCCTTGGTCTTCTCTACATTCCAGAGAAGGTTGTTGGCTGTACACCAGTCTGTCAGCTGCTGTAGCTCCTCCCTGTATGCTGACTCGTCGCCTTTGCTGATGAGACCCAGCACAGTTGTATCATCGGCGAACTTTATGATGCTGTTAGAAGTGTGTTTCACAACACAGTCATGAGTCAGCAGGGTGAACAGAGGACTCAGTACACTGCCCTGGGGTGCCCCAGTGTTCATGGTGATGGTGCTGGAGCTGCTGTTCCCGAACCGGACTAACTGGGGCCTCCCTGTCAGGAAGTCCAGGATCCAGTTACACAGGGGGGTGTTGAGGCCCAGCAGGCTTAACTTCCTGGTGAGATTCTGTGGGATGATGGTGTTGAATGCTGAACTGAAGTCTATGAACAGCATTCTGACGTAGGTGTCCTTCTTCTCCAGGTGGGTAAGGGAGAGATGAAGGGTGGTGGTGATGGCATCGTCCGTGGAGCGGTTGGGACGATATGCAAATTGCAGGGGGTCCAATGAAGAGGGCAGTTGGGTCTTGATGTTCCTCATGACTAGCCTCTTGAAGCACTTCATGATGATGGGCGTGAGAGCTACGGGACGGTAGTCATTGGGGCAGGACACCGTGGACTTCTTCGGCACGGGGATGATGGTGGTGGTCTTGAGGCACGTTGGGACAGTGGAGCTTCGCAGGGAGACGTTGAAGATGTCTGTGAGAACATCTGTCAACTGGTCTGCACACTCTCTGAGCACTCTGCCAGGGATGTTGTCTGGTCCTGCAGCTTTCCTGGTCCTGCAGCTTTTCCGTCTGGCTTGGGTGTGATCTTGGGTGTGATCTTGGGTGTGATCTTGGGTGTGATCTTGTTCACCAACGTGTTGTTCTGAGCCTCAAACTGTGCATAAAAGTCGTTCAGGGCATCGGGGAGGAAGGCATCACTGTCACAGGACGGTGGCATTGTCCTGTAGTGTGTGATTTCCTGGATGCCCTGCCACATGCGCCGCGTGTCACCCGTGTTCTTGAAGTGGTTGTGGATTCTCTGGGCGTGAGCGCGCTTTGCCTCTCGGATGGCTCGTGACAATTTGGCTCTTGCTTTCCTTAGGGCCGCCTTGTCACCCACTCTGAAGGCCGAGTCGCGGGTCCTCAGTAGCGCACGCACCTCAGGAGTCATCCACGGCTTCTGGTTTGGGCGTATGGTGATGGTCTTGGAGACAGTGACATCATCAATACACTTGCTGATGTAGCCAGTGACTGATGCTGTGAACTCCTCCAAGTTAACAGAGTGGCCTTCAGTCGCAGCCTCCCTGAATACGTCCCATGCAGTTCACTCAATCAGTCCTGAAGGGCAGAGATGCTCCTGCCGGCCAGGTTTTCACCTGCTTCTGAACTGGTCTGGAGCGTCTGATGAGGGGTGTGTAAGCTGGAGTCAGATACACAGACATGTGGTCTGATAACGCGAGGTGGGGGCGGGGCTCCGCCCGGTACGCGCTGGGTATGTTTGTGTAAACAAGGTCCAACGCGTTCGCTCCTCTCGTGGCAAAGTCCACATGCTGATGGAATTTAGGGAGGACTGACTGGAGATTAGCGTGGTTGAAATGAACAGTGCGTCTGGGTGTCTGGTCTGCAGATCACTGACGCCCCCGTGCAGCTCCCACAGTGCCTCTCTAGCATTAGCATTAGCGCTAGCGCTAGGCGGTATGTACACGGCGGCTATCAGCACGGCGGAGAATTCCCGTACTAAATAAAAAGGTCTGCACTGGACTATGATGAACTCCACCAGCGGAGAGCAGTGCTTGGCGACAGTCACAGCGTTGTTGCACATTCTGTGTTGATGTAAACACACACGCCTCCACCGCGGGTCTTCCCGGACAGAGCCGCGCTCCTATCCGCTCTGAACGAGGCTAGCCCGTCTAGCTGAATGGTCTGTCTGGAATACTGTCGCTGAGCCACGATTCCACAAAGACTAGAGCACAGCAGTCTCTGAACTCTCGCTGGGTCGCTCGCTGGAGTCGAACGCAGTCCAGTTTATTATCGAGCAGACGTTTGCGAGGAATAGCGATGGTATAGCCGGGCGGCTAGGGCTAGCCTTTAGCCTCGCGTGAACCCCGGCTCTCTTACCGCGCTTCCGCTTTCGCTCGCACCGCTTGCGATGACACTTCCGCCATCAGGAAACGCCGCGGACTGCAGGCCTGGGTCTTGTAGCACAGAAACACTACAGGGACAGTACAGAAACACTACAGGGACACTACAGAAACACTACAGGGACAGTAAAAAAATACTACAGGGACAGTACAGAGACACTACAGGGACAGTACAGAAACACTACAGGGACAGTACAGAATCACTACAGGGACAGTACAGGGACAGTACAGGGACACTACAGGGACAGTACAGAAACACTACAGGGACAGTACAGAAACACTACAGGGACAGTACAGAAACACTACAGGGACAGTACAGGGGCACTACAAGGACAGTACAGGGGCACTACAGGGACAGTACAGAAACACTACAGGGACAGTACAGAACCACTACAAGGACAGTACAGAAACACTACAGGGACAGTACAGAACCACTACAAGGAGAGTACAGAAACACTACAGGGACAGTACAGAACCACTACAAGGAGAGTACAGAAACACTACAGGGATAGTACCGAAAAACTACAGAAACACTACAGGGACAGTACAGAAACACTACAGGGACAGTACAGAAACACTACAAGGACAGTAAAGAAACACTACAGGGACACTACAGAAACACTACAGGGACAGTACAGAAATACTACAGGGATAGTACAGAAACACTACAGGGACAGTACAGAAACAATACAGGGACAGTACAAGGACATTCCAGGGACAGTACAGAAACGATACAGGGACACTACAGAACCACTACAGGGAAAGTACAGAAACACTACAGGGACAGTACAGAACCACTACAAGGAGAGTACAGAAACACTACAGGGATAGTACCGAAAAACTACAGAAACACTACAGGGACAGTACAGAAACACTACAGGGACAGTACAGAAACACTACAAGGACAGTAAAGAAACACTACAGGGACACTACAGAAACACTACAGGGACAGTACAGAAATACTACAGGGATAGTACAGAAACACTACAGGGACAGTACAGAAACAATACAGTGACAGTACAAGGACATTCCAGGGACAGTACAGAAACGCTACAGGGACACTACAGAACCACTACAGGGAAAGTACAGAAACACTACAGGGACAGTACAGAACCACTACAAGGACAGTACAGAAACACTACATGGAAAGTACAGAAACAATACAGGGACAGTAAAGAAACACTACAGGTACAGTACAGAAACATTACAGGGAAAGTACAGGGACACTACAGAAACACTACAGGGACAGTACAGAAACACTACAGGGGCACTACAGGGACAGTACAGGGGCACAACAAGGACAGTACAGAAACACTACAGGGACAGTACAGAAACACTACAGGGGCACTACAGGGACAGTACAGAAACACTACAGGGACAGTACAGGGACTCTTCAGAAACACTACAGGGACACTACAGGGGCACTACAGGGACACTACAGAAACACTACAAGGGGCACTATATGTACATTACAGAAACACTACAGGGACAGTACAGAAACACTACAGGGACAGTACAGAGACAGTACAGAAACACTACAGGGACAGTACAGAAACACTACAGGGACAGTACAGGAACACTACAGGGACAGTACAGAAACACTACAGGGACAGTACAGAAACAATACTGAAACACTACAGGGACAGTACAGAAACACTACAGGGACAGTACAGTGACAGTACAGAAACACTACAGTTACACTATAGAAACACTACAGGGACACTACAGAATAACTACAGGGACAGTACAGAAACACTACAGGGACAGTACAGAAACACTACAGGGACAGTACAGGGGCACTACAGGGACAGTACAGAAACACTACCGGGGCACTACAGGGACAATACAGGGACAATACAGGGACACTACAGAAACACTATAGGGGCACTACAGGGACAGTACAGAAACACTACAGGGACAGTACAGGGACTCTTCAGAAACACTACAGGGACACTACAGGGGCACTACAGGGACAGTAAAGAAACACTACAGGGACACTACAGAGACACTACAGAAACACTACAGGGACAGTACAGAGACACTACAGGGACAGTACAGAAACAATACAGTGACACTACAGAAATACTACAGGGACATTACAGGGACAGTATAAAAAACTACAGGGACACTACAGAAACACTACAGGGACAGTACAGAAATACTACAGGGATAGTACAGAAACACTACAGGGACAGTACAGGGACACTACAGGGACAGTACAGAAACAATACAGTGACACTACAGAAATACTACAGGGACATTACAGGGACAGTATAAAAACACTACAGGGACACTACAGAAACACTACAGGGACAGTACAGAAATACTACAGGGATAGTACAGAAACACTACAGGGACAGTACAGGGACATTCTAGGGACAGTACAGAAACACTACAGGGACAGTACAGAAGCACTACAGGGACAGTACAGAAACACTACAGGGGCACTACAGGGACAATACAGGGACACTACAGGGACACTACAGAACCACTACAGGGAAAGTACAGAAACACTACAGGGACAGTACAGAACCACTACAAGGACAGTACAGAAACACTACATGGAAAGTACAGAAACAATACAGGGACAGTAAAGAAACACTACAGGGACAGTACAGGGACACTACAGAAACACTACAGGGCCAGTACAGAAACACTACAGGGACAGTACAGGGGCACTACAGGGACAGTACAGAAACACTACAGGGACACTACAGGGGCACTACAGGGACAGTAAAGAAACACTACATGGACACTACAGAGACACTACAGAAACACTACAGAAAGACTACAGGGACAGTACAGAGACACTACAGGGACAGTATAGAAACAATACAGTGACACTACAGAAATACTACAGGGACAGTACAGAAACACTACAGGGACACTACAGGGACAGTACCGGGACACTACAGGGACACTACAGGGACAGTACAGAAACACTTCAGAAACACTACAGGGACAGTACAGAAACACTACAGGGACAGTACAGGGACAGTACAGGGACACTACAGGGACAGTACCTAAACACTACAGAAACACTTCAGGGACAGTACAGAGACGTTCATTAGTTGTGCTAAGTCATACGAGACTAGATTAGAGAACATGTCTGGCATTAGAGGAACAGCTCGTTCAGGGTTCAGATCGTATCTATCTAAGCGTTATCAGGACGTAAAGATAAATGTTGTGTCCTCAAATTATACAACGTAAGACATGGAGTTCCACAAGCTTCTAGTTTAGGACAGTTATTGTTTATATTAAATATGCTGCATATAAGGTAATAAGGAAGCACTGCATTAGACACAGCTGTATATATATATATCAGCCAAACCTGACGATAAATTCAGATCAAAGAAAATCCAGGATTGTGTAAAAGATGTGAAGATGTGAAAGCCTTCTAAACAGTGATAACACCGAGGGTCTTATTCTGGGACCAAAAGCCGCGAGGAGTAAATTATCCCACTTAACATTAAACTGATTTTTCTGTTATTCCTGCTTCAGCAGCTACAAATCTTGGTGGCTTTATTGATTCAGATCTATCATTCGATCAATATTTAGCTAATATTACTAGAAGATACTTAGCTGAGCTAAGAAGTGCTTTATCACCGCAGGACACTGAAAAACTAGTCCATGCTTTTATTTCTTCAAGACTAGATTACTGCAGCTCCACTGTCAGGATGTTCCAGTCAGAACCTCAGGGTCCTTATAAACACCAGAACATCTGATCAACTCACCTCAGTCCCATCGGCCCAGTCCCATCGGCCCAGTCCCATCAGCCCAATCCTTTTGGTCCAGTCCCACCGGCCCAGTCCCATCTGCCCAGTCCCATCGGCCCAGTCCCATCAGCCCAATCCTTTTGGTCCAGTCCCACCGGCCCAGTCCCATCGGCCCAGTCCCATCGGCCCGGTCCCACCGGCCCGGTCCCATCAGCTCAATCCTTTTGGTCCAGTCCCATCAGCCCAGTCCTATCAGTCCAGTCCTATCAGTCCACTCCTATCAGTCCAGTCCTATCAGTCCAGTCCTATCAGCCCAGTCCTTTTGGCCCAGTCCTTTTGGCCCAGTCCTATCCGTCCAGTCCTTTTGGCCCAGTTCTATCAGTCCAGTCCGTTTGGCCCAGTCCTTTCAGTCCAGTCCGTTTGGCCCAGTCCTATCAGTCCAGTCCTATCAGTCCACTCCTATCAGTCCAGTCCTATCAGTCCAGTCCTATCAGCCCAGTCCTTTTGGCCCAGTCCTTTTGGCCCAGTCCTATCCGTCCAGTCCTTTTGGCCCAGTCCTATCAGTCCAGTCCGTTTGGCCCAGTGCTGCACTGGCTTCCAATTAAATTCCGTGTTGATTATAAAGTTCTTTTTCTGCTTTTTTACACTACTGAACTTTTATTATCACTAAATTCCTGTAAAGCTGTGACAACATCAGTTGTTAAGCGTTATACAAATAAATTTGATTTGACATATGAACAGAAATGACCAGAGCAGGGGTCAGTACTGGTAACAGGGACAGCTGAAACTGGGTCTCAGGCAGGGACATCCTGAGCAGTGCTGGTATCTGATAGAAGGCAGGAGAGATGTTGTGTGGACTGTTAGACACAGACTCAGTGCCAGTGATTCAACAGTCACTGCTATCACATTCAGAACATCTGAAGTCCAGCCAGCAGCAGAACTGCAGCCAGCAATCCCTCAAACCAGCCGTCAGATCTAACGGGGACGTCTGAATTCACTGTTTTACCCTTCATACCCACAAACGCCACATTTCATCAGACCAGCCCAGTGAAACTGAAGTACCAACGTTTACAGCAACAGTATTTAATACTGACAGCCAGAGTTAACAATACCACAGGAGAGCATCACCGGGCCGGTCTTCTCATCTAATACCTGCTTTGACTGCTCAGTACTTCATTAAGCTAAATCAAAAAGGAACTGAATACATTCATACAATGTCTGGGGCGTCCAGGAGAAATCTGGAACCTAACTTTGTTCTTCAAACTGGATCAAGATCTGATCTACTTCTCTCACAATAACATATTCATGTTACTTTGTATTGTATGTCTGATTATTTACATCTGTTCTAATCAGATCTGCTGTTCTTACTGGTGAACACAAAATTACTGATCAGATACACACCCTTACACTATCAGATCAGACTCTTACACAGTAGTGTACTGTTAATTAGCTAATTTAGCTAATGCTAGCTCTCACTGGTAAAAGCTAAGCTGGTCTGTTTTGGATCTCCTTGATAAACTCTGGGGTTTATGGGGTTTTCCTTGCTATAAACTCACATCTTCGTGGTTTGGTTTTCAGTTTTTAGAATTATAAAGATCTGATGTTTCTATAAAATTTATCTTTTGACTTTAAAGAGAATTAAATCAGTTCACTTAACTTCGTAGAGCAGCTTTTCTGCTTGTCTTGTGTTAAAAGTCGTCCAGACTTTTAAAAAGTAATCCAAAAGTAATAGAATTAATTAATTATTCAACTGCTTTCTTTTAATTTGACTGCATTTAAAAGTTATCCTCTCAAAACTGACCGAAAGTTGAAGATGCACAAACCGCTAAACACACATTTATTTGTTGAAGCTATTAAAAAATTTCTAAAATGAATAGTGTGGAGATCAGACGATTTTTGTGATCTTGTGGTTAAAATCCAAAACAAGATTCACAAGAACATAAAAATGTATAGATTTTATTTAATTAATTAATTTAATAGATTTATTAAAACTCAGATTTCACTTTATGATCTAAACTGAAAAACTTTAAATATGTTTTATTTTAAAAACTGAACTGTGTACATACTCGTATCAGAAGATCTTCAACCTCGTCTTCGCTTCCAGTGGAATCTATTCAGATGGTAATACCAGGTTCTGCCAGACGAGGGCAGTGCAGACTAGAGCAGTTGTTTTCCTGTAGACTGCGGCCGCCCAGTGGCCCAGAGTGGTGGTACTGCTGGGGGTGAGAACCAATTTAACAGCAGTTTTTTTTTATTTAGAGATTTAATCGAACGTTAAAAAGACTCAATTGTTTGTAAACATGAAACATCAAATTCTGGTGAATCTTATTTATTTATTAGCCATTACACTTTCAGTGATCATTTCTCTTTACATACGTTTAACGTTCACACATCACAGGCGGTGTTTACGTCTAATTACCCGCTGATTCTGAAACACAGGCTCGGAACAAACTCCAGGTCTCCAGTTATCAGGGCTCAAGTGGTTTTGGGAGCTGCTCTGTTTTGATTGGCTGAATCAGAACAGAATCGTTTACATTTCTTCATGTGTTCCTCTGATTCCAGCTGAAAAGCAGCTATAGTTCTCTAATGGATCCTGACTCTGGAATACAATCAGTGACGTATCAGCTGTTATACACTAAACTCAGGAAACAGTTCATTAGGAACTGATTAAAGTTCTGAACTCAGAAAAGTCTCGTTAGAGGGAAACACTAACGGAGGGTCGGCATTCAGGGAACGAAGAAAACCGCAGAGATCTAAACAGAGCAAGCAGAAGCTTTGAGGACGCACCCGTGTTCATGTGAACGCACCAGCCATCGGGTGATATCTGTTCAGGTCAGTATTTTTGGTCGAGCTCGTTTGCATCAAACGTGTTATCAGTTTCCTCTTCTGGGCTCCAGCTGCGAAGTCTCATCACCACAGAGCTCACTCGAGTGCCATCTTCTGCAACCTCCAGCACATGGAACCTCTCTGACGCTCCCATGGTCCCCCAATCTGGGCCACTCTGCGCCTCCCTGCTGCCTGATTAGTCTTAGCGCGTATACGTTTCCTGGTGAACGTAAAAAAAAACGTCGAACGGAAGATAAAACACACCTTCATAACAAAGCTAACTCTCGCCACGGCCCCTACAGACCCCTGCAGTACACCCTGACTGGTTACATATCCCTCCATCAGCCGGGGAAGTTCTGACTCAAAACCTAAAAACCCCCTCTCTGACGAGCTGCTGAAGAGTCTAGCCTGTATAGACTCCAGTGTACCAGTCCATTACCAGTCTAATCACCTCATTACCAGTTCATTACCAGTCCAATCACCTCATTACCAGTCCATTACCAGTCTAATCACCTGATTACCAGTCACCTCATTACCAGGCTGCTGGACCTTACTGTTCAAGAACCTGAGCACTGCTTTGGCACCAAGCTTCACCTCATTATGATCCTCCCACTGGCAAACAATGTGTGACAAGAAGGGAAGTTGCAGAGGGTTCCTGGATGCACAGGAACCCCCAAAGTGATGTGCAAGGAGCAGACAAGGGACCAAGTCACTAAGTTGCAAGTAACAAGTAAGTCTCAAGTCTTGACAATCAAGTCTCGAGTCAAGTTCCAAGTCAATACAAGGGAGTCTCAAGTCCCAAGTCTTAAACTTCATTTCAGTATTTAACACAGTTGATGCAGTTGATTAGTAGAATATTAAACTAACATTAATATAACATTAACTTTTTTAAAGTTTGTATTATAATAAAAATAAACTCCAATCACCTCCTTACCAGTCCAATCACCTCATTACCAGTCCATCACCAGTCCAATCACCTCATTACCAGTCCATTACCAGTCCAATCACCTCATTACCAGTCCATCACCAGTCCAATCACCTCATTACCAGTCCATTACCAGTCTAATCACCTCATTACCAGTCCATCACCAGTCCAACCACCTCATTACCAGTCCATTACCAGTCCAATCACCTCATTACCAGTTCATTACCAGTCCAATCACCTCATTACCAGTCCCTTACCAGTCCAATCACCTCATTTCACAGTCCATCACCAGTCCAATCACCTCATTACCAGTTCATTACCAGTCCAATCACCTCATTACCAGTTCATTACCAGTCCAATCACCTCATTACCAGTCCATCACCAGTCCAATCACCTCATTACCAGTTCATTACCAGTCCAATCACCTCATTACCAGTCCATCACCAGTTAAAATAGGTGTTGAAGCTGAAAAACACTAAACTGTGAGGCAGTGGGTCTGGAATGATGATGTGAAATATACAGAGCAGAGACTTCCTGTTCTTCATGCCTCAAAAGTGGAAGAGAGTTTGAAGTGGTTGCTGCTCCATCTGTGATCTTGACTCCACGTGTCCTGCATGTCACAGTTCAGCAGAATCTCTGTAGTTAAACAGGATTATTTTCAAATTCAACACTGCTCCCTAGCGTTACAGCACCATTAATACTAAATGATCAGTTATTTGATTAAGTTTTATTTATTGATTATGTTAAAATAGGGTGGTGAGGCTTTTCAAGTCTTAAAGCTCAAGTCTGATTCCAAGTCCAAGTCAGTAAAGGTAAAGTCTAAGTCAAGTCTTTAGTGATGTTGTCAAGTCATCAGTTTAGTGACTCGAGTCCAAATCAACTCGACTCGAGTCCCTTAGACAACAATCAGTATCGATAAAATCAATATCAATAAAATCAATATCAATAAAAAATCTCAATCTAAATCTAGAAATGCTGTAAAACCATTTCCATCATGTACCATCAGAATGTGTCCAGTAGAGAGTTCAATAATTGTTTCCAGACATTCTGAGTTTCGGTCAGTTTATAAGGAACGGATGTTTTTATCTTCACCCATTTGTTCCCGCCTCTGGTTGATGGTCACTTCCTGATTTCTCAGGGTGTCACTGTCATACGCAACTTCAGAGGATCAGTATCCTGAGAATGTTCAACACTGTAAGCTTCTCCTAGAAGACAGGAACATCTCCTGACTGACCAATAAGACAAAAACACAGCCTACTATTGGTCAGCACCTCAGGCACACCACCACTGATTGGTCAATCAGTCAGATACACAGCCTCTGATTGGTCAGCAAGTCAAGAAAACAGTCTCTGATGGGTCAACAAGTCAGAAACACTGCCCCTGATTGTTCACTAAGTCAGAAACACTGCCTCTGATTGGTCAACAAGTCAGAAACACTGCCTCTGATTGTTCACCAAGTCAGAAACACTGCCTCTGATTGGTCAACAAGTCAGAAACACTGCCTCTGATTGTTCAGCAAGTCAGAAACACTGCCCCTGATTGGTCAACAAGTCAGAAACACAACCCCTGATTGGTCAACAAGTCAGAAACACAGCCCCTGATTGGTCAACAAGTCAGAAACACTGCCCCTGATTGGTCAACAAGTCAGAAACACTGCCTCTGATTGTTCAACAAGTCAGAAACACTGCCTCTGATTGGTCAACAAGTCAGGAACACTGCCTCTGATTGGTCAACAAGTCAGGAACACTGCCTCTAATTGGTCAACAAGTGAAAAACATAGCCTACAATTGGTCAACAAGTGAAAAACATAGCCTCTGATTGGTCAACAAGTGAAAAACATAGCCTACAATTGGTCAACAAGTCAGGAACACTGCCTCTGATTGGTCACCAAAGCAGGAACACAGCTTCTGATTGGTCAACAAGTCAGAAACACAGCCCCTGATTGGTCAACAAGTCAGAAACACTGCCCCTGATTGGTCAACAAGTCAGGAACACTGCCTCTGATAGGTCAACAAAGCAGGAACACAGCTTCTGATTGGTCAACAAGTGAAAAACATAGCCTACAATTGGTCAACAAGTCAGGAACACTGCCTCTGATTGGTCACCAAAGCAGGAACACAGCTTCTGATTGGTCAACAAGTCAGAAACACAGCCCCTGATTGGTCAACAAGTCAGAAACACTGCCCCTGATTGGTCAACAAGTCAGGAACACTGCCTCTGATAGGTCAACAAAGCAGGAACACAGCTTCTGA
Organism: Megaleporinus macrocephalus; assembly: GCA_021613375.1. Classification (NCBI taxonomy): domain Eukaryota; kingdom Metazoa; phylum Chordata; class Actinopteri; order Characiformes; family Anostomidae; genus Megaleporinus; species Megaleporinus macrocephalus. Next base: position 53,005,614 of record CM038705.1, on the reverse strand, counting down.
TTGGTCAACAAGTGAAAAACATTGCCTACAATTGGTCACCAAGTCAGGAACACTGCCTCTGATTGGTCAACAAAGCAGGAATATAGCCTCATATTGGTCAATGAATCAAGAACTCTATCTCTGAATGGTTGAACCAATGGTTGTACACAGCATCTAACTGTTTGAAAAGCGACAAACACAGCCTCTGATTGGTTGATCAACACAATCACAGAATTCCTAAAGTGTTGAATGCATCTAATTGA
>CM038705.1:52985372-53002872 GCA_021613375.1 Megaleporinus macrocephalus | reverse complement strand
TATAAATATAGAGAACAGTAGAGTCACTGGTAGAGACGGTGGTACAGAGTGTTCTGAATTAAATAGATATAAATATAGAGAACAGTAGAGTCACCGGTAGAGACGGTGGTACAGAGTGTTCTGAATTAAATAGATATAAATATGAAGAACAGTAGAGTCACCGGTAGAGACGGTGGTACAGAGTGCTCTGAATTAAATAGATATAAATATGAAGAACAGTAGAGTCACCGGTAGAGACGGTGGTACAGAGTGTTCTGAATTAAATAGATATAAATATGAAGAACAGTAGAGTCACTGGTAGAGACGGTGGTACAGAGTGTTCTGAATTAAATAGATATAAATATGAAGAACAGTAGAGTCACTGGTAGAGACGGTGGTACTGAGTGTTCTGAATTAAATAGATATAAATATGAAGAACAGTAGAGTCACTGGTAGAGACGGTGGTACAGAGTGTTCTGAATTAAATAGATATAAATATGAAGAACAGTAGAGTCACTGGTAGAGACGGTGGTACAGAGTGTTCTGAATTAAATAGATATAAATATGAAGAACAGTAGAGTCACTGGTAGAGACGGTGGTACAGAGTGTTCTGAATTAAATAGATATAAATATGAAGAACAGTAGAGTCACTGGTAGAGACGGTGGTACTGAGTGTTCTGAATTAAATAGATATAAATATGAAGAACAGTAGAGTCACTGGTAGAGACGGTGGTACAGAGTGTTCTGAGTGTTCATGTAATTATAATTGTAACAGCATATTTTCTCTTGTTATTAAACATTTATAACAAAATGAGAATTACTGCAGTAGTAGTTAGAAGTTTTCCTGCTTTATAAGCATATAAAGTATATAAAGTATTTAAGCTGGGAATGTCTTCAAATGTGTTACCGGTTTTGTCGGTCAGTCGGCTCACATGTAGAAGTAAACTCAGAAGTGAACGCAGTCCCGGTATTTCAGGTGCTGCTAGTTTATAAATTAAGAATTTAGTAACATTTAACTACAGCGTGAACACAGACTGTGGTGACATCAGATCTACACACAAGCAGCACTGTTGAACTGGTTACCCTTAGTAACGCTCTTTTCAGGGCCCTCTGGTTTCAGTTTGAGGCGTGCAGGAGAAGCACTGCTGGACGTGTGTGACCTTAAATTACTAACCAGAATAAAAGAGTTATTCTCTGAACGGCGTCTCAGACGGGCTGGAGGTTCTGAAGGTTCTGGAGGTTCTGAAGGTTCTGCGTGGCTGTGAAAAGCTCAGTGAGTCAGTATCTCAGGTTGTGTATTCAGAGTTAAGGCAGCTCGCCGAAAAGCACTTCCTGCCGATCTTAATTAGCCAAACATTTGATATCAGTTCACCGCAGTGGGTATTGGGTGTGTGGGGCTGTGAAGTGTTGCTAACAGCCCTGAAGATCAGATCAGTCACGACTGCACGAGAAGAACAGAAGAAACTTACTTTTCATATCTGAGCAGAACAGCTGCAGTTTCCCTCACGCTCCAGAAATACTCCACTCAGACTTTACTGCACATATACTTATACTTAACTCCTCATACAGAGCAACACCACCCACCTGTTACACCTCGTATCCGTCTGTCTGTCTACTGATCTATTAATTACACTGATTAATTGAGTACATTTTGATGAAATGATTTGGTTTTGCTGGATTTGTGATTGTCATTATCCAGTGATTAGTGGTCATTAATTGGTGACCAGAGATCATTAGGGCAATTAACCGTTACATGCCTTTCTAATGTTCTCTTTCTAACAGAAAAAGCAGTCAAAGTGAAACTGAAGCAGCGACAGTTTAGCTCCAAAGATACACATTTTACTAATAATCTCTCACCAAGACAGAGACTCACTAAACACGGAGACTTCCTAAACACAGAGATTCACTAACACAGAGACTCGCCAACACAGAGACTTCTTAAAAACAGAGGCTCACTAACACACTCACCAAACACAGACTCACTAAACACAGAGACTCACTAATCACAGAGACTCTAACACAGAGACTCACCAAACACAGAGACTCACTAAACACAGAGACTTCCTAAACACAGAGATTCACTAACACAGAGACTCGCCAACACAGAGACTTCCTAAAAACAGAGACTCACTAACAAACTCACCAAACACAGAGACTCACTAAACACAGAGACTCACTAATCACAGAGACTCACTAAACACAGAGATTCACTAACACAGAGACTCGCCAACACAGAGACTTCCTAAAAACAGAGACTCACTAACAAACTCACCAAACACAGAGACTCACTAAACACAGAGACTCACTAATCACAGAGACTCACTAAACACAGAGATTCACTAACACAGAGACTCGCCAACACAGAGACTTCCTAAAAACAGAGACTCACTAACAAACTCACCAAACACAGAGACTCACTAAACACAGAGACTCACTAATCACAGAGACTCACTAACACAGAGTCTCACCAAACACAGAGACTCACTAAACACAGAGACTTCCTAAACACAGAGACTTCCTAAACACAGAGATTCACTAACACAGAGACTCGCCAACACAGAGACTTCCTAAACACAGAGACTCACTAAACACAGAGACTCACTAAACACAGAGATTCACTAACACACTCACCAAACACAGAGACTCACTAAACACAGAGAGTCACTAACAAACTCACCAAACACAGAGACTCACTAAACACAGACTTCCTAAAAACAGAGACTCACTAACACACTCACCAAACACAGAGACTCACTAACACAGAGACTCACCAAACACAGAGACTCACTAAACACAGAGATTCACTAACACAGAGACTCGCCAACACAGAGACTTCCTAAACACAGAGACTCACTAAACACAGAGACTCACTAAACACAGAGATTCACTAACACAGAGACTCGCCAACACAGAGACTTCCTAAAAACAGAGACTCACTAACACACTCACCAAACACAGAGACTCACTAAACACAGAGACTCACTAAACACAGAGACTCACTAAACACAGAGATTCACTAACACAGAGACTCGCCAACACAGAGACTTCCTAAAACAGAGACTCACTAACACACTCACCAAACACAGAGACTCACTAAACACAGAGACTCACTAAACACAGAGACTCACTAAACACAGAGATTCACTAAACACAGAGACTCACTAACACAGAGACTCACCAAACACAGAGACTCACTAAACACAGACTTCCTAAAAACAGAGACTCACTAACACACTCACCAAACACAGAGACTCACTAAACACAGAGAATCACTAAACACAGAGACTCACTAAACACAGAGATTCACTAACACAGAGACTCGCCAACACAGAGACTTCCTAAACACAGAGACTCACTAAACACAGAGACTCACTAAACACAGAGATTCACTAACACAGAGACTCGCCAACACAGAGACTTCCTAAAAACAGAGACTCACTAACACACTCACCAAACACAGAGACTCACTAAACACAGACTCAATAAACACAGAGACTCACTAAACACAGAGATTCACTAACACAGAGACTCACCAAACACAGAGACTCACTAAACACAGAGACTTCCTAAACACAGAGACTTCCTAAACACAGAGATTCACTAACACAGAGACTCGCCAACACAGAAACTTCCTAAACACAGAGACTCACTAAACACAGAGACTCACTAAACACAGAGACTCACTAAACACAGAGATTCACTAACACACTCACCAAACACAGAGACTCACTAAACACAGAGAGTCACTAACACACTCACCAAACACAGAGACTCACTAAACACAGACTTCCTAAAAACAGAGACTCACTAACACACTCACCAAACACAGAGACTCACTAACACAGAGACTCACCAAACACAGAGACTCACTAAACACAGAGATTCGCCAACACAGAGACTTCCTAAACACAGAGACTCACTAAACACAGAGACTCACTAAACACAGAGATTCACTAACACAGAGACTCGCCAACACAGAGACTTCCTAAAAACAGAGACTCACTAACACACTCACCAAACACAGAGACTCACTAAACACAGAGACTCACTAAACACAGAGACTCACTAAACACAGAGACTCGCCAACACAGAGACTTCCTAAAACAGAGACTCACTAACACACTCACCAAACACAGAGACTCACTAAACACAGAGACTCACTAAACACAGAGACTCACTAAACACAGAGATTCACTAAACACAGAGACTCACTAACACAGAGACTCACCAAACACAGAGACTCACTAAACACAGACTTCCTAAAAACAGAGACTCACTAACACACTCACCAAACACAGAGACTCACTAAACACAGAGACTCACTAATCACAAAGACTCACTAACATAGAGACTCATCAAACACAGAGACTCACTTAACACAGAGATTCACTAACCCAGAGACTCACCAACACAGAGACTTCCTAAACACAGAGACTCACTAAACACAGAGACTCACTAAACACAGAGACTCACTAACACAGAGACTCGCCGACACAGACTTCCTAAAAACAGAGACTCACTAACACAGAGACTCATCAAACACAGAGACTCACCAACACAGAGAATCACTAAAGACAGAGACTCCCTAAACACAGAAACTCACCAACACAGAAACTCACCAACACAGAAACTCACCAACACAGAGAATCCCTAACACAGACTCCCTAAACACAGAGACTCACTAAACACAGAGAATCACTAAACACAGAGAATCACTAACACAGAGACTCCCTAAACACAGAGACTCCCTAAACACAGAGAATCACTAATACAGAGACTCCCTAAACACAGACTCACTAAACACAGAGACTCCCCAACACAGTGTCTCACTAAACACAGAGACTCCCTAAACACAGAGAATCACTAATACAGAGACTCCCTAAACATAGACTTACTAAACACAGAGACTTTCCAACACAGAGTCTCACTAAACACAGAGACTCCGTAAACACAGAGACTCCCTAAACACAGAGAATCACTAAACACAGACTCCCCAACACAGAGTCTCACTAAACACAGGAGACTCCGTAAACACAGAGACTCCCTAAACACAGAGACTCACTAAACACAGAGAAACACCAAACACAGAGACTCCCCAACACAGAATCTCACTAAACACAGAGACTACGTAAACACAGAGACTTCCTAAACACAGAGTATCACTAAACACAGAGACTCCCCAACACAGAGTCTCACTAAACACAGAGACTACGTAAACACAGAGACTCCCTAAACACAGAGAATCACTAAACACAGAGACTCCCCAACACAGAGAAACACTAAACACAGAGAATCATTCACTGTTTTTATCCTGAACTCTGGATGTTACTCAGTGTACTCAGTAACAGATAGTAAGAGTACTGAGTACTTGTACGACTGAGGAGCTGCTGGGCAGTTACAGTGGGGGTTGTTGGGTTGTGTGTATGTACAGTAGGATGGTATGTGTGCGAGTCTGTCTGTGAGGGTCTGTGTTAGAGACATGCTGTGATGATGTTCACTAATTTCACACGAACTCCAGAGTCACAGACATGAGGATTAAAAACAGAGGAGAGTAAACACATGAAGAACAGAAGGATTAACTTCTAATATTTCTGTTCCAGCCTCGCCCGCCGCTTACAGAGCACAGACGTAGCTGCTGGTTTGGCCTCTCGCTGACTGTGCTGCTGTGCTGCTGTGCTGCTGTGCTGCTGTGCTGCTATGGGCGGTGGCTGAAAAGCTTTAACACATTTAAACTGTTAATCTTCTTTCTAACCTAAAGATTTAAAAGTGAGCAAATACATGTATTATTACTTAAATATGAAAAAAATATCATTTAAAATAAAATTTTACTTAAAATCTCATTTTACACTTCTGTTCCAGCATGAGCTGCCAGCAGTAAACACATCGGCACTGACACAAATGATTAAATAGTATTATTTAAATAATAATCCTGTTTGAACTGGATTCTTACTGTAATGTAGTTGTTATTCTGATATGCAAAATAGAAAAATATATTTATTTCATTTTACCTTCAGGTTTATATTAATATATATAATAATATTTATAATAATATTTATAATATTTATCAATATTACTTGTGTGTATACATATATATATATATATATATATATATATATATATATATATATATATATATATATATATATATATATACACGCACAGAATTAATATTGATTGATGTTAATATCAACACATTTTTGTATATTTAAAAAAACACACATTAAATATGATTATATTTTTTACATATAATTTATTAATTATGAATTTATTGTATAGTAATGACACTGCACTTAATTTTAATCTCTCTTGTTTACAAACAGGATGTTTACAGGCTTTAGAGCGACTGGGCTGAGGTCTGAGGTCGGGGGGGTGTTGATCTGCGAGGCTACAGGATGTAAACTCAGTATTAATATCTGTTAGACTGAGAGAGTGTCCTGAGCTGGACGGCTATCTCGGTTCTCCGTATGCAAATGAGCGCTGAGTAAGCGTTATTTATTTCTGTCCGTAGAAACCACACGGCAACGACTTCAGCTTTCTGAGAAACGGACAGGAAGAGAAACACATGGAGCGAGTGTGAGCGCCTCTGTGGTTCTTCACACGTCAACCCTCAGACACTGCTCACCACTCACCAAACACTAACCAATTATTCACTACTCTCACTCCTCAGTACTTCACTCCTGAGTTACTCTCAAAACCCAACACCATCTAAACCCCCTGAACAGACCCAGCACACCATTCAGAACTTCAGCTGACCAATCACAGTTAACCTCTAAGAGCTGTCCAGTGCGGGGAGACTGTCCAATCACCGAACTGAGATTTTGAGGTAGTGAGAGTGAGATTCTCAGGTGACTGGAGTGAAGTTTCTGCATAATGGGAGTGAGCTTTTCAGGTGACTGGAGTGACAGTATTAGGTGACTGGAATGAGATATTCAGGTAACTGGAATGAGATATTCAGGTGACTGGAGTGAGATATTCAGGTAACTGGAGTGAGATTTTTAGGTGACTGGAGTGAGAATTTTAGGTGACTGGAATGAGATATTCAGGTGACTGGAGTGAGATATTCAGGTGACTGGAGTGAGATATACAGGTAACTGGAGTGAGATATTCAGGTAACTGGAGTGAGGTTTTTAGGTGACTGGAGGGAGATATTCAGGTAACTGGAATGAGATATTCAGGTGACTGGAGTGAGATATTCAGGTAACTGGAGTGAGATATTCAGGTGACTGGAGTGAGATATTCAGGTAACTGGAGTGAGATTTTTAGGTGACTGGAGTGAGAATTTTAGGTGACTGGAATGAGATATTCAGGTGACTGGAGTGAGATATTCAGGTAACTGGAGTGAGATATTCAGGTAACTGGAGTGAGATATTCAGGTAACTGGAGTGAGATTTTTAGGTGACTGGAGTGAGATATTCAGGTAACTGGAGTGAGATTTTTAGGTGACTGGAGGGAGATATTCAGGTAACTGGAATGAGATATTCAGGTGACTGGAGTGAGATATTCAGGTAACTGGAGTGAGATTTTTAGGTGACTGGAGTGAGAATTTTAGGTGACTGGAATGAGATATTCAGGTGACTGGAGTGAGATATTCAGGTGACTGGAGTGAGATATACAGGTAACTGGAGTGAGATATTCAGGTAACTGGAGTGAGATTTTTAGGTGACTGGAGTGAGATATTCAGGTAACTGGAGTGAGATTTTTAGGTGACTGGAGTGAGATATTCAGGTAACTGGAGTGAGATTTTTAGGTGACTGGAGTGAGATATTCAGGTAACTGGAGTGAGATTTTTAGGTGACTGGAATGGGGTATTCATGTAATGGGAATGAGATATTCAGGTGACTGGAGTGAGATATTCAGGTGACTGGAGTGAGATATACAGGTAACTGGAGTGAGATATTCAGGTAACTGGAGTGAGATTTTTAGGTGATTGGAGTGAGATATTCAGGTAACTGGAGTGAGATTTTTAGGTGACTGGAGTGAGATATTCAGGTAACTGGAGTGAGATTTTTAGGTGACTGGAATGGGGTATTCATGTAATGGGAATGAGATATTCAGGTGACTGGAGTGAGATATTCAGGTGGTGGATCATTCTCAGCACTGCAGTGACTGACATGGTGGTGGTGTGTTAGGGTGTGTAGTGCTGGTGTGAGTGGATCAGACACTGCAGTGACTCTGACGTGGTGGTGGTGTGTTAGGGTGTGTAGTGCTGGTGTGAGTGGATCAGACACTGCAGTGACTCTGACGTGGTGGTGGTGTGTTAGTGTGTGTAGTGCTGGTGTGAGTGGATCAGACACTGCAGTGACTCTGACGTGGTGGTGGTGTGTTAGGGTGTGTAGTGCTGGTGTGAGTGGATCAGACACTGCAGTGACTCTGACGTGGTGGTGGTGTGTTAGTGTGTGTAGTGTTGTAGTGTTAGAGAATAGTCCATCAACCAAGTGTCTTGTGTGACCACTGATGAATCACTGGTGAATGACCCCTGGTAACTGGTTAAAGACCCCTGGTAACTGGTTAAAGACCCCTGGTAACTGGTTAAAGACCCCTGGTAACTGGTTAAAGACCCCTGGTAACTGGTTAATGGATTCTGGTCACTCACACTCACAGACATGTTTACTACAGCAACAGCACAGTCTCACACACCAGTCTAGTACTTTGCTAACTGGCCAGTTTATTAGAAACACCAGTCTAGTACTTTGCTAACTGGCCAGTTTATTAGAAACACCTGTCTAGTACTTTGCTAACTGGCCAGTTTATACATTTAGAATGTGGTTTATGATCTGACCTGTGTTTTGTTAAGGTGATCTAGAACTCACTGACGTTCTCTCTGGTTTCTCAGCTCCTCGTTTCTTCGCTCTCTGAGTGAAACTGTACTGCTGCTGATTCAGCCTCTCAGGACACAGTCAGCGCTGTACTGGACAGGAATCGTCACATGACCTGCCAGAACTGGACAATAACAAGGTCATAGTTTTAACTGCCATCTGAACTGGACTCAATGTCTTCAGATCATGTGACCTCACAGCCTCTGAAACGTACCGTAACTCAGACCGTACGAGGCCGTAGGTAACCGGTCGCCGTCTTCCAGCAGCCGGTTTACATACACTGGAATCAGCGGGCATCACGACTGCAGTACCATGGCAACATGGTTGTGTCACCCCACAGCTGCTGTCCAGCTCTCTCACCTCCAAACATAAACCTCATACCCGGACTGATCCAGTGACTAGGGGGTCCCAGAGGGTCCTATATGCAGACTGTGTCTATATGTTGTGATGGATGCTTAGTAGGGTGAACGCTCCTGGGGTAGAGATGCTACTAGGGGGTTGGGCTGGGGAGCCCCCACACTCCACATCAGTAGATAGAGCGTACAGGCTACATCCTAGAGCTAACACTATACCTGCACACCTGTCGACATCTCTACTCTCTCGACTCGAGCAGTTAACCCTGTAGTGCGCATGCGCTTAGTCTGAGGCACTTACAGTGACCGCCACAATGTGGGTACCGTGTGATGTTGAGGTCAGGAAGCTGTAGTATGTGTATGTGTGAGTGGGTGTGTGTATGTGTGAGTGGGTGTGTGTATGTGTGTGTGTGTGTGTGTGTGTGTGTGTGTGTGTGTGTGTGTGTGTGTGTGTGTACAGGACGTCTAAGCAGGACTGACGTTTTAACCCCGCTAGATTTCGTCCTCCACCAAAAATCACCATCTGTCCTCCTTCCAACCCGCACTGTAGACCTGCACCCACCCTGCACCCACCCGCACCCACCCGAGGGTAACTGCCATTTCACAAACATCTATTCACAAGTAAGGGACTTTTTTTAAGACTGAGAACCAAGTCTGAGAACAGGACTGAGAACCAAGCCTGAGAACAGGACTGAGAACCAAGTCTGAGAGCAGGACTGAGAACCAAGTCTGAGAGCAGGACTGAGAACCAAGTCTGAGAGCAGGACTGAGAACCAAGTCTGAGAACCAAGTCTGAGAACAAGACTGAGAACCAAGTCTGAGAACAAGACTGAGAACCAAGTCTGAGAACAGGACTGAAAACCAAGTCTGAGAACAGGACGGAGAACCAAGTCTGAGAACAGGACTGAAAACCAAGTCTGAGAACAGGACGGAGAACCAAGTCTGAGAGCAGGACTGAGAACCAAGTCTGAGAACAGGACGGAGAACCAAGCCTGAGAGCAGGACTGAGAACCAAGTCAGCTGGTGATGAGAACCCAGCTGCAGTGTCACTCTGCTGTACATGTGAGGAAATGATAAGATGAAGATAAACATTCATTTACATATCGAGACTACGGTGCTTCTCAGTACCACATACTCACAGAGATCTAGTAAACACAGCTGTACATGATGTAACATCTAAACACCAGTGACCAAACACATCAGCACCACTGCACTGCTGAGAATGACCCCCCACCCAAAGAGTACCTGTCTGTGGTGGTCCTGTGGGGGTCCTGAACGTTAAAGAACAGGGTAACAGATAAACTACAGTCTGTAAGTGTAGAACTACAAGGTAGTCCAGGTGGACATTAGAATGGATCTAGATTGGTCCAGGTGTATGTTGTAGAGGGTCTAGATTAGTTCAGATAAATGTTGAAGAGGGTTTAGTTTAGTCCAGGTGTATGTTGGAGAGGGTCTAGATTAGTTCAGATAAATGTTGAAGAGGGTTTAGTTTAGTCCAGGTGTATGTTGGAGAGGGTCTAGATTAGTTCAGATAAATGTTGAAGAGGGTTTAGTTTAGTCCAGGTGTATGTTGGAGAGGGTCTAGATTAGTCCAGGTGTATGTTAGAAAGGATCTTGATTAGTCCATGAGGATGCGTGAAAGTGTCTAGATTAGTCCAGATGTACATAAAAAGGTCTCGATTAGTACAGGTATACATCAAAAAGGGTCTTGATTAGTCAAGGAGGATGTAAGAAAGGGTCTAGATGAGTCCAGGTGCACATTAGAAAGGGTCTAGTTTAGTCCAGGTGAACATCAGAAAGGGTCTTGAATAGTCTAGAAGGATGTAAGAAAGTGTCTAGATTAGTCCAGATGTACATTAGACGGTCTCAATTAGTACAGGTGACAATATATGTAACCAACTGTCCCTCTTTCTCACCCAGAACCTGCTCCAGGACCAGAAACAGCCCTCATAGTGGTGACTGAGAAGCTCCAGACTGCAAGATCATCCAAACTGTCATCGGTTCTGATCCTTCTGGACCTCTCTGCAGCTTTCGACACGGTGAACCACAAGATCCTTCTGTCCGTCCTCGCTGACCTGGGAATCACGGGCTCTGCATGGAAGTGGTTTGAGTCCTATCTAGAGGGGCGGTCTTACCAGGTAACATGGAGAGGGTCTACATCTGCTCCTAGATTAGTCCATGTATACATTAAAAAGGATCTTGATTAGTCCGGGAGGATGTAAGAAAAGGTCTAGATTAGTCCATGAGGATGTGTGAAATGGTCTAGATTAGTCCAAGACGTACATTAGAAAGGTCTAGATTAGTACAGGTGTACATTAGAAAGGGTCTAGATTAATCCAGGGGTATGCAAGAAAGGGTCTAGAGTAGCCCATGGGTATATTAGAAAGGTCGAAATTAATCCAGGTGTACATTAGAAGGGGACTAGATTAGACCAGGTGTACAGAAGAAAGGGTCTAGATTAGACCAGCAATACATTGGAAAGACCCTAGTTTAGGCCAGGAGGATGAAATAAGCTCTAGATTAGTCCAAGAGGATGTAAGAAAAGTTTAGATTAGTCCAGGCTTACATAAGAAAAGGTCTAGATTAGTCCAGACATACATGTGTGAAATATATTCTGGTATTTGAGAGGGTCTCATTCTGCCTGAGGACCACCCATCTAGTGAAGCCCAGGCAGTTGAGACCCCGATCTTGGTAGTGTTATTAGTGTTTATTAACTCCGTACTGCTGATTACAAACGAATACTGTTATGAGTAAATACTGTCGCTGGATATTTGTTTAGTTCTGGTTTCATTTGTTTGTGTGTTTGTGTGTGTGTGTGTGTTTGTATTTGTGTGTGTGTGTGTGTGTGTGTTTGTATTTGTGTTTGTGTTTGTGTGTGTGTGTGTGTGTGTTTGTGTGTGTGCGTGCGTGTGTTTGTATTTGTGTGTGTGTATGTGTGTTTGTGTATTTGTGTGTGTGCATGTTTTTGTTTTTTTGTGTATTTGTGTGTGTGTATGTGTGTTTGTGTGTGTGCATGTTTTTGTTTTTTTTGTGTATTTGTGTGTGTGTGTGTGTGTGTTTGTGTATTTGTGTGTGTGTGTTTTTGTTTGTTTGTGTATTTGTGTGTGCGTGTGTGTATATTTGTGTTTGTATTTGTGTGTGTATGTGTGTTTCTGTTTGTGTTTGTGTGTGTGTATGTGTGCTTGTATTTGTGTGTGTGTATGTGTGTTTGTGTATTTGTGTGTGTTTTTATTTGTTTGTGTTTGTGTGTGTGCATGTGTTTGTATTTGTGTGTGTGTATGTGTGTTTGTGTGTGTGTGTATATTTGTGTTTGTATTTGTGTGTGTATGTGGGTTTCTGTTTGTGTATGTGTGTTTGTATTTGTGTGTGTATATGTGTGTTTGTGTATTTGTGTGTGTGTGTGTGTTTTTGTTTGTGTGTGTGTATATTTGTGTTTGTATTTGTGTGTGTGTATGTGTGTTTGTGTGTGTATGTGTGTTTGTATTTGTGTGTGTGTGTGTTTGTGTGTGTGTGTGTTTTTGTTTGTTTGTGTTTGTGTGTGTGCATGTGTTTGTATTTGTGTGTGTGTATGTGTGTTTGTGTGTGTGTGTATATTTGTGTTTGTATTTGTGTGTGTATGTGTGTTTCTGATTGTGTGTGTGTATGTGTGTTTGTATTTGTGTGTGTGTATGTGTGTTTGTGTATTTGTGTGTGTGTGTGTTTGTGTTTGTGTGTGTATATTTGTGTTTGTATTTGTGTGTGTGTATGTGTGTTTGTGTGTTTGTGTGTGTATGTGTGTTTGTATTTGTGTGTGTGTGTTTGTGTTTGTGTGTGTATGTGTGTTTGTATTTGTGTGTGTGTATGTGTGTTTGTGTATTTGTGTGTGTGTGTGTTTTTGTTTGTTGTGTTTGTGTGTGTGCGTGTGTCCATCTCTGGATTTAATGCAGATCAGATTCTTCAGCAGCTTCAGTCTTTATACTGCTTTAAGCAGAATCTAAAACTGAGTCACTTTGAGTTCTGCTCAGCTAATCCTGCTAACTTTAGCTCTTAGCTTCATCCGATGAGTCATCTCTGCGTTTGAGCTGCTCAACGTTTCAACTTCAGAAATGATCTGAAGAGTTTTTATACAGTTCCAGTAAAATATTCAGCCTCCTATTAATATTTTAAATGAACGTTAGCTATGTGTCCTCTTTCTGTATTAACAACAAACAAACAAAAACAAACAAACAACAACCCTTAAAACAGCCCAACACCTTTAACACACAGCAAATAGATTTTCATCTGTTTTCAAAAATTTCCATCCATATAAAATCTATTCTTACATGTTTCTTCTACATCTGTGTAAATATAACAATACATTTAACACTACATGGACAAAAGTATTGGGACACCTACAGACACCCCATTCTAAACCTATAGGCGTTTATATGAAGCTGGTGTTGATGGGTTTGAGGTCAGGACTCTTTGAAAGCTGGACACATACAATAATCCAGAAAGGTTTCCATTCACTGGAACTGAAGCACTCCCATAATAGCACCATCATCCCTCCTCCACCAAACTTTACCATCAGCCCAGTGCTCCTGATTCTGTTCTACAGGCCTGCGCTACTGACCTGTACTGGTTATTTAAGGTCACAGTGTTTGATGTTTTTATTGAGGTAGCCAAACTGAGGTAGCAGAGCTGCGTTTCCAGACACGCAGAGCGTCTCAAACCCTGTACACACACAGAAGCTCCTGGCTCTTCACGGCCGGGTGGGTAAGGGACCCCGTGCCGTTTGATAGGAAGGGTGAGGTAACACCAGCTTATTAGCAAAGCTTGTTAACAGCGTTAGTGTTCAGATGCAGTAATGGCTGTTCCTGTTCGCTGCACTGGCAGCTGTAGCCGGCGGCTGAGCGCAGGGTGTTAGCGCAGAGATAGCTCGGAGGGTGTGTCTAGCGAGCGCGTATTTGCTGTACTGTGAAAACTGCACGTCTGCCAGCACGCTAACATGCTAAAGGGCAGCGCAGGACGGGTTGTGGTGGTGTGAAAATGCAGAACTGCTTTCTGTTTATGGTGCCATAAATGCTGAACCCTCACCAGCTCACCACCACAACCACACAGCTCAGCGGTCAGACTAGGAACAGTGAACACAGCAGAAACAATGAACCAGTTTCAGAAGATCAAAATAGACATTCAGCACAAAACACTTACTGACACACACACATACATACATATATATATATATATATATATATATATATATATATATATATATATATATATATATATATATATATATATATATATATATATATACATACACACACACACACATATATACATATATTCACACACACATACATATATATACACATACACTGTCCACTGTATCAGCTCCACTGACCATACAGGACCTCCACTCACTGACCACTGTATCAGCTCCACTGACCATACAGGACCTCCACTCACTGTCCACTGTATCAGCTCCACTGACCATACAGGACCTCCACTCACTGTCCACTGTATCAGCTCCACTGACCATACAGGACCTCCACTCACTGTCCACTGTATCAGCTCCACTGACCATACAGGACCTACACTCACTGTCCACTGTATCAGCTCCACTGACCATACAGGACCTCCACTCACTGTCCACTGTATCAGCTCCACTGACCATACAGGACCTCCACTCACTGTCCACTGTATCAGCTCCACTGACCATACAGGACCTCCACTCACTGTCCACTGTATCAGCTCCACTGACCATACAGGACCTCCACTCACTGTCCACTGTATCAGCTCCACTGACCATACAGGACCTCCACTCACTGTCCACTGTATCAGCTCCACTGACCATACAGGAGCTACACTTACAGACTGTAGTTCATCTGATTCTCTGTTTACTTTATTAATCTGTTCTTCAATGATCAGGACCCCCACAGGACCCCCACAGAGCAGTGAAAATCTGCACTGGGAAACAAGAAGTTACTGCAGGTCAGCTTTTGTTCATCATGAATTTCCTGTTATCTCTGAGACGCTACTGACTTCAGAGTGTCGTGAGCTGGAGAAAGATACTCAGCTGTAAGAGGAAGCAGAACTTAACTAGACACGGTCGAGCTGGTCAGTGAAAGGAGATTAACCTTAGCTTAGCAACCCATCACACAGTGCTGCTGCTAGAGCAACCGTACAACAATCTAGAACAGCTCACCCTCACATAATATAAATGATACACACTCACCTTAAAGATGCTTCAGCTGAAGTCTAGTTCTTCACTGGAACTGAGAGAAAACAGTATGTCCACATTAACCACGTCACTGAGGTCTGTAGTCTCACTAAAGCCTTGAGGTCAACCAGCATTCAGAGCTACAGCCTGTAAAGTCCACAATCTCAAAGACTATAGACCTACAAGACTACACGTCTACACGTCTAGAAGGCCAGTAACTTCAGACATAGAGGCCTACAAGGCTACAGCTTTACAGACCTGCACGTTTATAACACGTTTATAACACTACAAGGCTACAGGTGTACAGATCTACAAGCCTACAAGGCTACAGGTGTAGAAGTCTATGGCTACAAGATAAAGGAGTAGGGTCTACAAGGCTACAGGTTTATAGATCTACAAGCCTAAAGGGCTACAGGTGTACAGATCTACAAGCCTACAAGGCTACAGGTGTACAGATCTACAAGCCTACAAGGCTACAGGTGTACAGATCTACAAGCCCACAAGGCTACAGGTGTAGAAGTCTATGGCTACAAGATAAAGAAGTAGGGTCTACAAGGCTACAGGTTTATAGATCTATAGGTTTACCCGATCAAAGATCTACAGGCATAACAGGCTATAGCTGTATAGGTCTACAGACAACTACTACTGCCCTGCTAGGTCCAATCTCTACAGGTATACAAGAAGATAGTTACAGGTCTTCAGGTATACAAGGACCAAGGCCTATGAGGCTACAGGTTATGAGCTAACAAGGCTATAAGCATACAGGTCCACAAGGCTACACACACACCTGTCTACAGACCTCCAAAGCCACAAATGTGAAGGACTGTAAGGTTACAGCCGTACAAGCATATATGTCTACAGGCCTACACGTTGCAGGTGTACAGGTGTACAGACCTTTAAGGTCTATCAAAGGTCGGATGCCATACAAGGTCAAATGTATATATTTAGTTTAGGCATTTATTCCGGTATTTACAGTGGGGCCACCTCTCCTATTAAAGATGAGAGAGGTCTGTAGTTTTTATAATAGGTACACTTCAACATTCAGGAAATCAAATTTCTAAGAGTTTATTTGTAAATTACGATGGAAAATAAGTATTTGGTCACCCACGAACAAGCAAGATTTCTGGCTCACACAGACCTGTACCAACTTCTTTAAGAAGCTCTTCTCTCCTCCACTCGTTACCTGTATTAATGGCACCTGTTTGATCTCATTATCTGTATAAAAGACACCTGTCCACAGCCTCAACCAGTCAGACTCCAAACTCAACCATAGCCAAGACCAAAGAGCTGTTGAAGGACACAAGGAAGAAGATTGTAGACCTGCACCAGGCTGGGAAGAGTGAGTCTACAATAGGCAAGCAGGTTGGTGTGAATAAATCAACTGTGAATGCAATTATAAGAAAATGGAAGACCTACAAGACCACTGATAATCTCTCTCGATCATGAGAACAGTGAGCAACAATCCCAGAACTACACGGAGGGACCTGCTGAACCACCTGCAGAGAGCTGGGACCAAAGTAACATAGACTACCATCGGTAACGCACTACGCCGAGAGGAACTCGAGTCCTGCAGTGCCAGGCGTGTCCACGCCCGTCTGGATGATCCAGAGGAGGACTGGGAGAAGATCATGTGTTCTGATGAAACCAAAATAGAACTTTTTGGTAAAAACTCAACCAGTGGTCCCAAGGACACCAGACTTACTGTGAAGCAGGGGTGGAAAGGGGCCGTTTCTCTGTGAAGGGGACGACTGATCCATGTTAAGGGAAGAATGAATGGAGGCCATGTATCGTAAGAGTTTAGGCCAAAACCTCCTTCCACCAGTAAGAGCGTTGAAGATGGAACGTGGCCGGGTCTTTCAGCATGACAATGATCCCAAACAGACCACTCGGGCAACAAAGGTGTGGCTCCATAAGAAGCATTTCAAGCTCCTGGAGTGAGCTAGCCAGTCTCCAGACCTCAACCGCATAAAACATTTGTGGAGGAAGTTGAAAGTCTGTGTTGCTCAGCTACAGCTCCAAAACACCCCTGCTCTAGAGGAGATCTGCAGGAGGTATGGGCCAAAATAGCAGCTACAGTGTGCTGACCAGTGTCTCTCATAGTTGAAGTGTATCTCTAATTAAAGACCTCTCTGATCAGAACCTGCACAATCAGTGGCTGAGTAAACACTTCT
>CM038705.1:52972872-52982872 GCA_021613375.1 Megaleporinus macrocephalus | reverse complement strand
ACATTGCTGGGAGGATTTAATTGAATATTTGTGAGGTAAGATATAAACCTGGGGACTATTTGAACCTCACAGCGTCCTGCATGTATCCCTCCACCATGAATGGAGTTTAAGACTGAGATCTTCTCTAAACTATCATAAACAGCGTCTCAGAATCAGACAGTGTATTTATAACATCTACTGTAAGAACTTTCTGTGAGGAGCTTTTAGAGGTGGACGTCTGGTTCCATTCACCTCCACTGTGAACAGATCTGACTGTATCTAGAACAGAGAGTTTCATACAGAACCTCTCAGAACGACTATATTGTCTTTAAACATTTTGGTATACAGTATATACTAAGTATTAGTTAATATTAAATATTCTACGCTGTGACCTGTAAACATCTATCTGCTATAAGCGGGAACTGAGTGAGATCATGATGGATCCAGTTGGTGCTATTTAGCAGTCGCTCTGGATTAGTGCTCAGTGTTCAGTCAGAGTATGTATCTCTTGATAGAACAGACAGGTTTACATCCAAAGTAGCTTCAGCTCAAACACTGCCAGAAACAAGGGCCAGAGCTGATACCTGGAGAGACAAGAACATACAGGGTTACATACAGTACAAGTGAGATACCTACTAATACCCAGCCAGAGCTCCTACCCAGAAGATAAAGAGTTCAGCTGCAATATGACTCCTTTCAGTAATACAGTAGATCAGTGCTCGAAAGTGCTCCACACGGAGACGGTGGTCTTCAGTCTAAGTCTGAAGGCCGTGAGAAGGTCCGCTGTTCAGACAGTCAGGGATTCTCCAGTAAGTAGCCATGAAATGCATGAACCTGTCTGTGAGGAGCTGAACTGCTGAAGTGCAGATCTGGTACGTTCAGAGTTCAGTCTTTACCCGTTAGACTATCGGCCCTGTTCCAAATAACACCGCCCCCCTCTTAGAGAACTTACAAATCTATAATCATTTCATTTAACGGCCGCTGAATGAGTAACAAGTATCTAAACTATTACTAGAAATATCAGTGAATATAATAAATAATAGCAGGGAGGTTAGGGTTAGTGCACTACGCAGGACGGAGGAAGTCATTTGAGGCGGTGCCGGTAGTCTCGGCTCCTCAGATCGAGTACACTGTTAATAGAACTGAGAGTGCGCAGTAGGAGTGATAATGTGAACAAAAGGTGGTTATTGTTTATTGAGTTGCTGTGATTGTAGAGAGCGAGTCTAGAATTTAATGTCCCGTCCAGTCCAATCCAGTCCTGTCCTGTCCTGTCCTGTCCCCCGAGCTACACCGGCCACCCGTCCCTTCACAACTCGACTGTAGAGATTTGGGTCTGTTGGATTTGCAGATCCCTTTGAAGTGTCCAGCTGATCTCTTAGGAGCATGTTCTCAGTCCTGAATTCTTAATACAGTTCTCACACTCATACTCCTCCATACACAGTCCATCAAAGAACCTTGGTTCTACTGGTGTTCCTTAAACGTTTAGAATGATAGATAGCAAGAAGACTCACTGTAAGGAAGAGCAGGTTCTATATTTCTCGTTCTGGAGAAAAGAGTCCCCCATATAACGTCAGGTCACATCAGGACACGGGGTGACATGAGTGTGAACCTACTTGTGCTTGTGCTCACACTCTGTGAAAAGCTCAGCAAAATTGCTGCAACCCATATTGGCCAGTCCAGCACCTTCACCAGGAGAACACCCACAAACAAGATCAGACAACTCACCACTGAGCGTTCACCTGGACACCAAGCCCTGAGGATAGAATGACAATCCCGTCCACAGCCGATAACAAGGAGCAGGCTTTACCTACAGATAGAGATGGAGCTGCGTTATCTAACCACTCCACTTCAGCTGACACTGGCCACCACTGCAGAACAAGACAGCAAGAGTCACACGAGCACCGGCAAGCTTACCTTCCACTGAGCGTCCTCTATATCCAGAGAACACTAATATCCCAGACTAAGGGCAGATTAACGCCGAGGTTAAAAGAGCTGGCGTGTCTGGTTTCAGGTTCAGCCTCGTATAGTCAGTACTCAGATATTGTGGTATTTACTCTGAAGGTTATTACAGTAGTATTTAATGACCAGTGTTACAGGCTCAGAAGGTCTTGCGTGAGACGTCCAGCTGCTGCACGATCACTGACCTGTAAACCTGCCATGAACAGCGTCTCAGAATCAGACAGTGTATTTATAACATCCAGTGTAATAACTTTCTGTGAGGGAGCTTTTAGAGCTGGACGTCTGATCCAGAACATCTGAGTTACATAAGAATGTCTATTTCCCCAAGTCTACATTCTGATGCCAAGTGGGTGCGGACTAGTTTCCTCTCTTTTCACAGTACCTTTTTACTATTCTGCTCACTAGACGTTCTTCTGTAAGCATCATTAGGAGAACCCTATATGAACTGAACTGAAGGAACGTTTCTATCACAGTACCAGACGGCGACTTTCTGAATTAATCACTATTACCAGTGAAAACAGTGAGACCAGATACTGGTTCCTTTAATCAGGTTATGTTAGCTGGGCTGTGTTTGATGGGCTATGTTTGCTGGGTTGTGTTAGCAGGCATTGAGTTTGCTGGGCCGTGTTAGGGTTAGGGTTAGCTCTGAGAAAACTGTGGTTGGTTTTAAAAAGATAAAATGCAGTTTATCTTTAGACGTCCTTACCTGATATTCTTGCTTCTGAAAGCCTTAACTTGTAGCTGCACTTTGCTGATCTACAATCCAAAATCCAACAAAAACACAGAATACACAGCACATACTACAGGTAGCTTTCTGGGCGTGGCTAAATATAAACATCAATCACAATACCTACATTTAGAATTAAACATTCAACCTAATAAGAAAGTATAACTCAGTTTATATACAATACCTACATTTAGAATTAAACATTCAACCTAATGAGAAACTGTAACTCAGTTTATATACAATACCTACATTTAGAGTTATACATTCAACCTAATGAGAAACTGTAACTCAGTTTATATACAATACCTACATTTAGAGTTATACACTCAACCTAATAAGAAACTGAAACTCAGTTTATATACAATACCTACATTTAGAGTTATACATTCAACCTAATGAGAAACTGTAACTCAGTTTATATACAATACCTACATTTAGAGTTATACATTCAACCTAATGAGAAACTGTAACTCACTTTATATACAATACCTACATTTAGAGTTATACATTCAACCTAATGAGAAACTGTAACTCAGTTTATATACAATAACTACATTTAGAGTTATACATTCAACCTAATGAGAAACTGTGACTCAGTTTATATACAATACCTACATTTAGAGTTATACATTCAACCTAATGAGAAACTGTAACTCAGTTTATATACAATAACTACATTTAGAGTTATACATTCAACCTAATGAGAAAGTGTAACTCAGTTTATATACAATACCTACATTTAGAGTTATACATTCAACCTAATGAGAAACTGTAACTCAGTGTATATACAATACCTACATTTAGAGTTATACATTCAACCTAACAAGAAACTGTAACTCAGTGTATATACAATACCTACATTTAGAGTTATACATTCAACCTAACGAGAAACTGTAACTCAGTGTATATACAATACCTACATTTAGAGTTATACATTCAACCTAACGAGAAACTGTAACTCAGTGTATATACAATACCTACATTTAGAGTTATACATTCAACCTAACGAGAAACTGTAACTCAGTGTATATACAATACCTACATTTAGAGTTATACATTCAACCTAACGAGAAACTGTAACTCAGTGTATATACAATACCTACATTTAGAGTTATACATTCAACCTAACGAGAAACTGTAACTCAGTGTATATACAATACCTACATTTAGAGTTAAACATTCAACCTAACGAGAAACTGTAACTCAGTGTATATACAATACCTACATTTAGAGTTAAACATTCAACCTAACGAGAAACTGTAACTCAGTGTATATACAATATCTACATTTAGAGTTAAACATTCAACCTAACGAGAAACTGTAACTCAGTTTATATACAATAACTACATTTAGAGTTATACATTCAACCTAATAAGAAAGTATAACTCAGTTTATATACAATACCTACATTTAGAATTAAACATTCAACCTAATGAGAAACTGTAACTCAGTTTATATACAATACCTACATTTAGAATTAAACATTCAACTTAATGAGAAACTGTAACTGAGTTTATATACAATACCTACATTTAGAGTTATACATTCAACCTAATGAGAAAGTGTAACTCAGTGTATATACAATACCTACATTTAGAGTTATACATTCAACCTAATGAGAAACTGTAACTCAGTTTATATACAATAACTACATTTAGAGTTATACATTCAACCTAATGAGAAAGTGTAACTCAGTTCATATACAGTACCTACATTTAGAGTTATACATTCAACCTAATGAGAAACTGTAACCCAGTTTATATACAATATCTACATTTAGAGTTATACATTCAACCTAATGAGAAACTGTAACTCAATTTATATACAATACCTACATTTAGAGTTTTACATTCAACCTAATGAGAAACTGTAACTGAGTGTACATACAATACCTACATTTAGAGTTATACATTCAACCTAACAAGAAACTGTAACTCAGTGTATATACAATACCTACAATTAGAGTTATACATTTAACCTAACGAGAAACTGTAACTCAGTGTATATACAATACCTACATTTAGAGTTATACATTCAACCTAACAAGAAACTGTAACTCAGTTTATATACAATACCTACATTTAGAGTTATACATTCAACCTAACGAGAAACTGTAACTCAGTGTATATACAATACCTACATTTAGAGTTATACATTCAACCTAATGAGAAACTGTAACTCAGTATATATACAATACCTATATTTAGAGTTATACATTCAACCTAATGAGAAACTGTACTCAGTGTATATACAATACCTACATTTAGAGTTATACATTCAACCTTACGAGAAACGGTAACTCAGTTTATGTACAATACCTACATTTAGAGTTATACATTCAACCTAATGAGAAACTGTAACTCAGTTTATATACAATACCTATATTTAGAGTTATACATTCAACCTAATGAGAAACTGTACTCAGTGTATATACAATACCTACATTTAGAGTTATACATTCAACCTTACAAGAAACGGTAACTCAGTTTATGTACAATACCTACATTTAGAGTTATACATTCAACCTAATGAGAAACTGTACTCAGTGTATATACAATACCTACATTTAGAGTTATACATTCAACCTTACGAGAAACGGTAACTCAGTTTATGTACAATACCTACATTTAGAGTTATACATTCAACCTAATGAGAAACTGTAACTCATTTTGTATACAATACCTACATTTAGAGTTATACATTCAACCTAATGAGAAACTGTAACTCAGTTTATATACAATACCTACATTTAGAGTTATACATTCAACCTAATGAGAAACTGTAACTCAGTTTATATACAATACCTACATTTAGAGTTATACATTCAACCTAACGAGAAACTGTAACTCAGTGTATATACAATACCTACATTTAGAGTTATACATTCAACCTAACGAGAAACTGTAACTCAGTTTATATACAATACCTACATTTAGAGTTATACATTCAACCTAACGAGAAACTGTAACTCAGTGTATATACAATACCTACATTTAGAGTTATACATTCAACCTAATGAGAAACTGTAACTCAGTTTATATACAATACCTACATTTAGAGTTATACATTCAACCGAATGAGAAACTGTAACTCAGTTTATATACAATATCTACATTTAGAGTTATACATTTAACCTAATGAGAAACTGTAACTCAGTTTATATACAATACCTACATTTAGAGTTATACATTCAACCTAATGAGAAACTGTAACTCAGTTTATATACAATACCTACATTTAGAGTTATACATTAAACCTAATGAGAAACTGTAGCTCAGTTTATATACAATACCTACATTTAGAGTTATACATTCAACCTAATGAGAAACTGTAACTCAGTTTATATACATTACCACAGTAACTACATTTAAATGGGTTGTCAGATTGTTTCTATAGTATCCCAGGTGGTTTCTAAGGTGCTGCTAGTAATTTTGCTGATTTGAATTGTTGTTTGGGGTCTTTGTGTGAGTCATGAACACTAATTAATGTATCTTTTCATTTTTCAGTGTTTCTGGCGTTTACAGGCGGACAAGCAAACTTAAAAGGTAGGTGTACAAACATACAACCTCACAACAATCTTTTTTTGTACATGATTTGAAAAACCCTCTACTTTTTATAGTATATTTCCAGATGAGGAGATCAATAAAAATTAAAATCCCCCTTTTTTTGTCTGAGGTCCCATGTAGTGTTTCTATTAATAGTCTTCATTATTTTACATAACTATTCCAATCTGTTTTTTTAATGTAAATAAGTTTAGCTTTAATTGGCTGCCTGACGCATGAATGGGTGGAGTTAAACTGCTGTAGGCTGAATGGGTGGAGTTAAACCCCTGTTGGCTGAATGGGTGGAGTTAAACCCCTGTTGGCTGAATGGGTGGAGTTAAACCCCTGTTGGCTGAATGGGTGGAGTTAAACCCCTGTTGGCTGTACAGGCCTGAGTGACTCAATGACATTTACAGGTTTTGTTTACTTTATTGATTGATTTTCATTTTTTAAAACAGTTGTTCTGTAATTTAGAGCCAAATTTCTATGAATTAATAATTAATTACAAATTAATTTGCTTTATATGGTTTAAAAATGTTTCATATTTGCAAGAGTGATGCCCTACGTTCAGTAAACAGGAAGTATGTACAGATTCGTGATGTGCAGTCTGTGCACTGCAGCCCCCAACTGGGCTGTGGTGGTACTGCTAGGGGCGGTGACTATGTTTCTTTTTTTATTTTTTGCTTTTGCTTTCTTTTAACCACACACACACACACACACACACACACACACACACACACCAGTTTAAATTATTACAAACAATGTTCTGCTAGTTGTTTGCAAGAGTCATATTTATATAAACTCACTTTTTGCAGGTTTACAGTGAAGAATGTTTAAATTTTTGTTTTTCATGGATAAATCAAAGTGACCACCACAAATCAGACCAACATAATCTCAAACAGAGACAATTTGCATTAACATTACAGTCTCACTCTCTCAGACCAGACCTGGCTTGCAGTTCATTCTAAAGATGTTCAGTGGGGTTGAGGTCAGGGACACTAGAGTTCCTCCAGTCCAAATTCCTCAGTCCAGGTCTTTAAGGAGCTGCGTTGTGTACAGAAAGACAGTCCTGCTGGACAGGCAAGAGTTCTTCTCCAAACTGCTACTGGAAGAATAGAGCTGTGTAAAACGTCTTTGCATGCTATGGCATTAACATCACCTTCACTGGAGGGTCTAAAACCAGCCCCCCACTCAGATCATTAAACCCCCCCCTCTATCTTTCTCTCTCTCTCTCTCTCTCTGTCTCTCCCTCTCTCTGTGTCTCAGTGTCTCTGTTTCCAGGGTTTCCTGCTAAGCGCCTGTATGTGGGTGATGAGGTCACTCTGAGATGTATGGATGGCGGCAACATTCTGAACAGTAGTGTAACCTGGTACAAAGATGAAAAACCTCGCTCTGGCAGTGTAAACGGCTCATTACACCTGCCCGCGGTGACCGAGTCAGACTCTGGGACGTACACCTGTAAGATTGGAGGAACCAGGAACGATTCAGTGGAGATCCTAGTACACAGTAGGTCATCACTACACTTAACTAATTAATAACAAAGAGATTAATATAATAGTAATTAATCGATAGTTCTGAGAAAAATAAAAACACTTGGACCCCAAATGTAGGAGTTCAGTGAGGAGTAAAGTCGTGAGTTCAGTGAGGAGTATAGTCGTGAGTTCAGTGAGGTGTAAAGTCGTGAGTTCAGTGAGGTGTAAAGTCGTGAGTTCAGCGAGGAGTAAAGTCGTGAGTTCAGTGAGGAGTATAGTCGTGAGTTCAGTGAGGTGTAAAGTCGTGAGTTCAGTGAGGAGTAAAGTCGTGAGTTCAGTGAGGTGTAAAGTCGTGAGTTCAGTGAGGTGTAAAGTCGTGAGTTCAGCGAGGAGTAAAGTCGTGAGTTCAGTGAGGAGTAAAGTCGTGAGTTCAGTGAGGAGTAAAGTCGTGAGTTCAGTGAGGTGTAAAGTCGTGAGTTCAGTGAGGAGTAAAGTCGTGAGTTCAGTGAGGTGTAAAGTCGTGAGTTCAGCGAGGAGTAAAGTCGTGAGTTCAGTGAGGTGTAAAGTCGTGAGTTCAGTGAGGAGTAAAGTCGTGAGTTCAGCGAGGAGTAAAGTCGTGAGTTCAGCGAGGAGTAAAGTCGTGAGTTCAGTGAGGAGTATAGTCGTGAGTTCAGTGAGGTGTAAAGTCGTGAGTTCAGCGAGGAGTAAAGTCGTGAGTTCAGTGAGGTGTAAAGTCGTGAGTTCAGTGAGGAGTAAAGTCGTGAGTTCAGTGAGGAGTAAAGTCGTGAGTTCAGTGAGGAGTAAAGTCGTGAGTTCAGTGAGGTGTAAAGTCGTGAGTTCAGTGAGGAGTAAAGTCGTGAGTTCAGTGAGGAGTAAAGTCGTGAGTTCAGTGAGGAGTAAAGTCGTGAGTTCAGTGAGGAGTAAAGTCGTGAGTTCAGTGAGGTGTAAAGTCGTGAGTTCAGTGAGGTGTAAAGTCGTGAGTTCAGCGAGGAGTAAAGTCGTGAGTTCAGTGAGGAGTATAGTCGTGAGTTCAGTGAGGTGTAAAGTCGTGAGTTCAGCGAGGAGTAAAGTCGTGAGTTCAGTGAGGTGTAAAGTCGTGAGTTCAGTGAGGTGTAAAGTCGTGAGTTCAGTGAGGAGTATAGTCGTGAGTTCAGTGAGGTGTAAAGTCGTGAGTTCAGTGAGGTGTAAAGTCGTGAGTTCAGTGAGGTGTAAAGTCGTGAGTTCAGTGAGGTGTAAAGTCGTGAGTTCAGTGAGGAGTAAAGTCGTGAGTTCAGTGAGGTGTAAAGTCGTGAGTTCAGTGAGGAGTATAGTCGTGAGTTCAGTGAGGAGTAAAGTCGTGAGTTCAGTGAGGAGTAAAGTCGTGAGTTCAGTGAGGAGTAAAGTTGTGAGTTCAGTGAGGAGTAAAGTTGTGAGTTCAGTGAGGAGTAAAGTCGTGAGTTCAGCGAGGAGTAAAGTCGTGAGTTCAGCGAGGAGAACCAATAAATACCAATAAATACTAATACTAATAATCTCTCTCTCTCTCTCCTCCACAGACATGGTGCCCTTGGCGTCCCTCTCTGTGTTAAACGGAGCGAGTACTGTTCTAGGTAAAGGAAATGCAGTTCTTATGGTGCTCTTCGTGAAGGAAGGTCTGAAGAACTGGTGGTGTCGTCGTACAGAAGGTTCAGGTGAAGTCTGGGTCCCGTTACTGCCAGAAAAGCAAACAAACAAGAACCGCAGTGTGGTCATACACGCAGAGGTCGGAGAGGAAGACCACAGGACCTTCTGGTGCATGGACGCTTCTGAGGGTCTGACGCGCGAAGAGCGTCCACGCAGTAACGCCATCAAGCTCACAACTACAGGTGAGATCTTTAGTTCCAGAGGAGCTTCACCACCACGTCAGTGTCACTGCAGTGTCTGATCCTCTTGTACCACCACAACACACACTAACACACCCTCACCACGTCAGTGTCACTGCAGTGCTGAGAATGATCCACCTCCCTAATAGTATCTGCTCTGTGGGGGTCCTGTGGGGGTCCTGATCATTAAAGAACAGAGTAATAAAGTATACAAAGAATCAGATGAACTACAGTCTGTAAGTGGAGGTCCTGTAGGGTCAGTGGAGCTGATACAGTGGACAGTGAGTGGAGGTCCTGTATGGTCAGTGGAGCTGATACAGTGGACAGTGTGTGGAGGTCCTGTATGGTCAGTGGAGCTGATACAGTGGACAGTGTGTGGAGGTCCTGTATGGTCAGTGGAGCTGATACAGTGGACAGTGTGTGGAGGTCCTGTATGGTCAGTGGAGCTGATACAGTGGACAGTGTGTGGAGGTCCTGTATGGT
>CM038705.1:52852452-52971872 GCA_021613375.1 Megaleporinus macrocephalus | reverse complement strand
CCCCCTCACTCCCCTCCTCTCCTCCTCTCTTCCCCCTCTCTTCCCCCTCTCTTCCTCTCTCTCCCCCTCTCTTCCCCTCTCCTCCTCACTCCTCCTCTCTCCCCCTCACTTCCCCTCTCTTCCCCTCTCTTCCTCTCTCCCCCTCTCTCCCCCTCTCTTCCCCTCTCTTCCCCTCTCTTCCTCTCTCTCCCCCTCTCTTCCCCTCTCTTCCTCTCTCCCCCTCTCTCCCCTCACTCCCCCTCTCTTCCCCGTCTCTTCCTCTCACTCCCCCCTCTCTCCCCCTCACTCCCCCTCTCTTCCTCTGCTCTTTTGTTTGGAATTTTGCCACCTCTTTCGGTAACTTCCTGGATGGGCTTCACTTGCAGCCTCCAGGATCAGGGACAACGCCACCTAGGGATATGGAGGTAGACAGACAAACAGACACAGGAAACACACAGACAGGGCATGACACACCCAGGCACAGCCGTAATAGCTCGCTTTCTGAAATCTAAATCTAAGGTTTATACTGCTAAGCCATCATTAGCAGTGAAGAAACTGGAACCTATGGTCACAGCCTGCTCTCTAACTGCTTTCTAAGTTAGACCAGTAAAGGAGACCTGATTGATGAACATGAACGATGGCTTATTCAGGCACACTCTCACTCCTGGTTAATACCAACCAGACTATTCTGACCTTTTCAGTTGTGCTACATACGTGTACCCGCTCAGGTTTCTCTTTCTCGTACTCTACTACAAATGTGGTGCACTACATTACATGACTGAACTGGGAAGCTGCAGCCTAGAGCAGAGTTTGAGCTGCGAACTTGGTCAATTTTATAGTTTAGTTCTACTGAATCACTACTGAGGAGGTGAGTACATTCCCTTACAACTGACTGTCAGCCGACACGAAGTCTGATCTGATTCTTTCATTTTCACAGATAATACAGCTGCCCAGTGCACAGTTCAGGTACATATAAGTCAGTAAAGTAAAGACCTAGTTTAAGAAAACAAGTCCTTTACCTGTTCTGACTTATTAAACTAAATACATTCATATAAACAATGGTAATAAATCAGTAAGTCTTATGCCGTGATTAGACTACACAACGTTCTTGTCTTTCCTGATGTTCACTGTCTGATTAAGCCGATAATAGTGCAATAAATTATAAGACAAACAAGACATTTGCTGAGAATTAATTATCATTTATATTGCTGTTCACTAGTACTACTTGGGGACAGTAAAAACAACCACTAGTGTTAACTAGTATGTGTTTCATTACACCCTAGTAACCCTAGTAGGGTGTGTGGTAAGTGTGTGTGGGTAATTCATTGCTCCCTAGTGTGTGTGTATGAGTTTGTTTCACTGCACAGGTGGGTTAAACATGAAGGTCAAATTCCACTGGGTGCAAAACAAATGGAAATGAGTAAATTCTAAATTCCTGTTTTAGGGCGGGGCCTACAGTTTGCCCGAGGCTAACTCGATGTTGATGTTAACAGAAATATTTATTCCTCTTTTTTTCTTTTTCTTTTTTTCTATATCTCCTACTCTTCTGTCTGTCTTTCTTCCAGAGAAAATGGCGGTGCTTCATCTATCCCAAAGGCCAGCACGGTCAGGTGAAACCGTCTCACTGAGCTGTGATGTGTGGGGTGGTCCACAGGTGGAGCAGGTGGTGTTTTACTGGAATGGAAAAGAAATAACCCAAACGAATTCCAAGGATCCGTATGTAATTCCAAGTGTCTCTAAGTCCAACGAAGGTTCCTATGAGTGCAACGCCATCTACAGATTCACCCACATCAGTAAGGATGCAGCGAAACATGAAGTGCGCTCCGATCAACAGGATCTAAAAGTCATAGGTAACATTTAACACAACAATAACAGAACCAACACACAACAATACAGATGATCCAATACAACAAATCTTTACAAATACACTGTAATAAACATCTCACTGATGAAGCATTAACAGCACTTTCAAACACATTCCTAACACATGAATAATATGCTCACATTACTAAGATTCATTTACCCATAATGCAATTTACCTGGAGAACTGGTTATGTAGTGACTGTGTTTTCTGTTAGATGGTCCTCCTGAAGCCCAGCTGGACTGTGACCACCTGACCTGTAAGTGCGAGAAGTGTATAAATTCTGAGTCCTTCATCTTGTATTACACTCCTGGTGATGAAACACATGTAGACGTACTGGAAAACAACAAAGCTATGAAGGCTGGGAAGTACACCTGCACCGCTAAATTGAGTGATTTAGGCCAGTCACGCCGCAGCAACCCATGTATCACAAAAGGTAAACACACACATATACTGTCTTTACATCTTGAGCAAGTACTTTCCACACTCTGCCAAAGAGAACCCTACTGCTATTCCTCGTGTTCTGAGGTTTCTAAATCAAGTCAAACTAGCCTTGAGTCAAGTCAGGCTATTTCTGGGCCAGGTGAAGAAAGTCTTGAGTCAAGTCAGGCTAATTCCTGAGGTAGGTCAAGAAAGGCTTGATTCAGGCCAGGCTATTACTGGGCCAGGTCAAGAAAGTCTTGAGTCAAGTCAGGCTAATTCCTGAGGTAGGCCAAGAAAGGCTTGATTCAAGGCTATTCCTGGGCCAGGTCAAGTTACTCTTAACTCAAGCTATTCTTATATAAAGACTAGCCCTGGGCTAGAATCATGTAAGGCTAGTCCTGAGGCAAGCCAGGCTACTCGAGTGTCAAATCAAACTAATCCTGAGTCAAGTCCAGAAGGTTCTGGGTCAAGCCAGGATAGTTTTGAATCATGTCAGGGTAGTCCAATGCAGGCTTGCCCTGTGTCAGGCTAGTGAAGTCACATTTTCTTGTTCGTTTCCAACAAAATCACATTTTCGCTATTTATGATTGTTAGGTGGAACAGTCTAACTCATCTAATCTGTGTATCTTAATGCAGTAATTAACCTTCTCTCTGCCTGCTTTGTCTCTGTCTCTCTCTAGGTGACTCTGAGAATGAAGGTTCCAATTTAATAGCGATTGTAGTGGGGCTGTTTATAGTGGGGTTGGTGGTGTTGTTCCTGGGATGTTATATGTGGAAAAGAAAGAGGGATCAGAAAAAGATGGAGGTGGGTGCAGATGGAGGGTACGAGGAGGTCGGAAAGAAAGAGGCCGAGTACGAGCTCCTTAAAAGAAGTGAACAAGATAAAGACAAAAGCCAGTATGAAACCCTGAAAGGTCAGGGTAAGGGCAAGCCTGAGGGTCAGGGTAAAGGTGAGGGAGAGTATGAAGCTCTAAAGGTTGGTGAGGCTGGGGCTGAGGTGTACCACACTCTGAAGGAAAAAGGTCAGGGAGAGGGCGGGTACGAGGCTCTAAAGCTGGGTGAGGCTGGGGGTGGGGTTTACCACACTCTGAAGGAAAAAGGTCAGGGAGAGGGCGGGTACGAGGCTCTAAAGCTGGGTGAGGCTGGGGGTGGGGTTTACCAAACTCTGAAGGAAAAAGGTGAAGGCGAGGGTGGGTACCAGGCTCTAAAGACGGCTCAGGCTGAGGTGTACCACACCCTGAAAGATCCAGCTCAGGCTCAAGGACAGGGGGAGTATGAAGCTCTGAAGAGCACTCAGGCTCAGGTCTACCAAACCCTGGGTCAAAAACAGGAGTCCGGACAAGCAGAGGGGCAAAAGACCCAAGAGGAGAGTCCATATGAGGAGCTGAAAGCTGAGAAGAAAGAAAAAGAGTGAGACCCTTAAAGTCCTTTATTCAGCCATGGTTTCAGAGCATTTACAAATAGGGAAAAGTAAAGGGGTCCCAAAGACAATCTAACATCGTTCAACAATCCATTAAAAGCGATAACTGTTTTGTAGATATTAGCAGTCCTAAAGATTATTCCACCCAAATTCCTCCATAACTGAATGTGTGAGACAAACAGAGTGATTGAGAGTGTCTTGGTGTGAAATGGTTCAGATGATGTTTACAGTGGTGGTGGTGATGGTAACCAGGGGTCTCCATGCCTACAACTCAAATCTACACATCGTATTTACTATGAAACCCACCAGTGAAGCTACACGTGTCTTCTGAGTTTATCTGGATGTTGATGGTAAAATGTGGAAGATCTGAAAATACTAGGTTTTCTTTGGGGACTATTTGAACCTCACAGCGTCCTGCATGTATCCCTCCACCATGAATGGAGTTTAAGACTGAGATCTTCTCTAAACTATCATAAACAGCGTCTCAGAATCAGACAGTGTATTTATAACATCTACTGTAATAACTTTCTGTGAGGAGCTTTTAGAGGTGGACGTCTGGTTCCATTCACCTCCACTGTGAACAGTTCTGACTGTATCTAGAACAGAGAGTATCACACAGAACCCCCTCTGAATGACATCCTGTTCCAGTGAATTACTGCCTTGATGTGTTAAAAAGCACATAAAATGTACTCCACTGATTCACTAATACAAACAAAACATTGCAATTATTCAGTAAATGTACATGCAGTCCTTCAGAGTCCAAATGAAAAGGTTATCAGATGATTTGCCCTCAAAACAAACCAAATATTGGAACCTAAACCTAGAGGAGGGTGAAAAAAAGTAAAGTGTTCAGTCTATACCAACTTATCTAGAACCTGTCCAGAATAAAATGGAGAAAAAGAAAAAAAAGAACTTTAATTGCTGAATCATGCAAATGTATGTAGTTGAATATTTAATATAAATGCTGATTTACAAAGTGACTAAAGTGAGCTGAGAATAAATACAGCAATGATATTTAAACCAACTGGCTTCATTTTAATACTATCACAAAAGAAATTAGCTGATTGGTATTTTAACAGATCATTAAATATTTCAATGTTTTGAAATTTAATATTTAAGTCAGCTTTCGAAATCTTTTCTTTATGTCTGAAATCATTCAGTTCTAAAGAGTTTAACTTTTATAAGCAGAAATTTCCTCTTAAGAAAACCTGTTTCCTTCCATATATCTTTTAATTATAAAAATGATCTCATCTCATTAACATTATATAATATTTTATGACTCCTTCACTGCTTATTAATTTTAGGACAGTGAAATGTCTGACAGGTACTAATCTAGATATTAATGGAGTAAGTGTGAGGTGCAGTCTCTGAAGTGCTGTTTAAGTATTTTGGGTGAAATGATACTAAGTTCACACTTAACAGGTTGTAGATATTAAATAAAGCATAATACTACTACTAATAGTAATAATAATAATAATAATAATAATATTTCTTTTTATTAGTGGTAAAGACAATGCTCTAACTTTTGCTGTGATGTCACACATTCAGACAGGAAAGTAAATCAGAGACTCTGTGAGGCATAAATTGATGGAACAAAGTACAGAGGTAAACAGTAAGAACCCGGAAGAACCACAATAAGAAATCAGTGTAGACAATATTTTAAAAACTAGATACTTCATACATGTACAATCTTTTATAACCACCTTTACTGTTGTAATAATCACACAGTACTGTGGAGTAAGTACCTCACACTCAAAGAACCAGATCCATTGTAAGTTAGTTCATCATTTTACTGAAAATAACAATCCAGAAATTTGGAGTATGTACCCCACACTTAACTGTTTGCTATCTAGAACCTTATTGACTGTATAAGATGGTTAAATTATGTAAATTAAAGTTTTTGCTTGATTCTCTAACGAGGTTGGAGGTGAGGCTGGTTGAAGGTGTCATTTCCTGGTTGTGTTGTTTTTATGTGAGGAGGCGCTCACATCCTGATCAGGCGTTAGCTTTCGCACTGCCAAGACAATCACTGCACTAGCCGTTCATAACAAGCAGCTCTTCAGCTCAATTAACAACATTTCTCTTCATGTGAATGTTGCTTGCACTATTATGAGTATTATAAACTATAATGTCTTATGTGTAACTTTAAAATTACATGTTACTTTGCACTTATTTTACATTTCACAAGTTTTTCTTTGTATAAATTAAAAGAGACCATATATATATATATATATATATATATATATATATATATATATATATATATATATATATATATATATATATATATATATAAACTTGGATTTTTGTGTTATTCATTTATATATATATATATATATATATATATATATATATATATATATATATATATATATATATATATATATAACACAAAAATCCAAGTTTAGTTACTTTGGTACACTGAATGTATGTTAAGAGAATAATATAATAATATATAATTTTTTATGAATATTATAAATATTAAAGTCTGGAATGTAATGTAGTATTTTTGTTAAAATATTTTTTGTATGTATTTTATTATTTGATTTTTTTTCTTATTGTTAAAAAATTACTGGAATGATTTCTTTAACATAAACCGCCAGCTTCATCAACTTTTACTAGTTCATTATTCACCTGTTAGTCATTTTCATGCCACTCTTGTTTTTAAGTGTGATTTTTATTATTTGAAGCAAAAATAAATAAATAAATAAAACATCAAAAGATTCAAAGTTTTACTGAGAAAGAATTACTGCTGTTCCTGTTCTGTACCACCAGAGGGAACTGAGGCTGTTTAGAGAAATTTAGAAAACCACATCCCCTATTTCCTCAAAACTGCAAATCTATCCCTATCCACATTACCCTGGGGGCAGTTGGGGGTTTGGTGTTTAAGGGCACTTTAGTCCTGTCAGTTCAGGGGATCAAACCGGCAACAAGCTGGTGATAAAAGGACACCTATGGTCGCCCCTTGGGAATAGGTAAGTGCGCTACCCACTGCGCCAACATCAGGCAACCCGCTCATCAGTCCCTGTCAAATTGATATCAAAACTCTGCCAGTTTGTGTTGCATTAAATACAAAAAATTATGAACACACATCATCTGACTCTGAAGGTGACTACATGGTCTTTCTCAAAGGTTACTCTGCACAAGCCTGCCAAAATCCAACGTTAGACTTGAGTCATACTTGGGTTTGTTTTCCAATGTCTGGGCCACAGTACAGGATTTTTGAATTTTTATTCATAGCTTTATTTGTCCTTGACTGTGGTCAACATTCCAACACCCCTCGCTTTCTAATTATCCAGAGTCCTGACCAACAGTTTCAACAGTTCCAGATATTACAGTGATGTTGCCGAGAGCTTATCAGAACATCCAACAGCACCCCTCCTTGGCAAATGTAGGCACTACCACTCACTGGATATGTCATTGATGGCCCATGTACCAGTAACCTCCTTATTAGAGCAGCAGCATGTGAAATGGGTTTAGTTAGGAGAATTGAGGAAATCACTGCTAATGTTTTCTAAGATGTGGGGCTGCAGTGAAATTTGAACTGAAGCAAGGTGCGGTTCCATACACACTAAACACCACACCGTGTCCCTTTTCCCATCTTTCAAACACTAGGCATCATATCAGAGATCACTGAACCAACAGACAGCTGTGCCCCAATGGTGCATGTGATCAAGAAGAATGGCAAAGTAAGAATATGTGTTTATTTGAAGAAGCTCATTAAGGCGGTAAAGTATGAAAGATTTTTACTGCCTACCTTGAAGGACATTTCACCCAAGCTCACAGGGGCAAATGTCTTCTCAACATTGAATGCATTTAGTCGGTTTTAGCAGATACCACTCCATCCCAACTCAGTGCTGTTAATGACCTTCATTACTCCCACTAGGAGTTTCCAATTACTTCCCTTTGTGATGACTACAGCTCTGGAAATCTTCCAGCGATAGATGAACACACTGCTGGAAGACCATTAGGATGTAGTTGTAGTGATGGATGACATCTTGGTGCATGGGGAAAAACAGGAAATACATAACCAGAACTTAAGTTCAGTGTTGCAAACAGTAAAGAAATATGGGTTGAAGCTTAACAAGGACAAGTACCACTTTGGCAAACCTGAGCTACTGTACTTTGGGCACACCATTAGCAAAGATATTAAACCAGATATGGACAAAGTCAAATCAATCACAGAACTCCCAAGCCCCACCAACATCACTAAGCAAATGTTAGGCATGGCAAACTACCTTGGAAAGTTCCTTGAAAGAGTACGTCTTCCGAACCAAGAGTGTATATGGTCCGGACAGAAGATGACACTATAACCAAACGCAATCAGAAACACCTTCAGCCAGTCCCAGAGCCACGAGAAGATGTTCTATCACCACCATTAGAGTAGCTGATGAGCCATGTGAGCAGTCCAATTCCAAGATGCCATCCCCACATCAGGTACCTTCTGAGGACATACCAAGTTTGATTTTACAGCTAGTTTTACCTCAATCAGTGACTGTTACATCCAGATAAATAGATGACCTGCTTGTTACAGAAACACCTGATTCAATAAGCTGTAAGAACAGTAGCTGTTCGGCAGAATAATCCCTATGTTGCTGTGGACAAAGGGCAGTCTACTCCAATGTTCTAGTTATAAGAACCTAATCCCTGGAGTTTCTTTCTTCTTTAGCTAATGTTACATTGCACTTACATAGTTATGTGATTATACTGTTAAATACTTTGGCACATCCTCTTTGAGAAAAAAAGGGAAATGTATGTTCCAGTCTAAAAAAAGGAGGAGAGGTGCTGTTACTGGAGAGTGATTTAAGACACTGCTGGTCAGATGACCAGAAGGTGAGAGACAGAGAGGTAACATATAAACTATCAAGAGAAGAACACTTTAATAAAAGCTTGAAGCGAACCCCAGCCCTGTCTCCTGTGCGAGTGAGTTCATGACAAAGGCCAACATGGCCTTCATCAGATTCATATTTTTTAACTTAGCATGTATGTGTATGTCTGTCATCTGTTCTTGCAACCGGTCCAAGCGTTCAAGCTAAGTATTTGTGAGCCTTGGTGACCTTGCTGATCTCAAAGCCAAACACTTCCTCAAAGTATGCTGGCTGGCTGATGAGAAGCAGGTAGAAGGTCCAGCTGCAGCAGAAGTTTGGCACAA
The DNA here is from genome assembly GCA_021613375.1 of Megaleporinus macrocephalus. Lineage (NCBI taxonomy): Eukaryota > Metazoa > Chordata > Actinopteri > Characiformes > Anostomidae > Megaleporinus > Megaleporinus macrocephalus. Next base: position 52,963,037 of record CM038705.1, on the reverse strand, counting down.
TGATGGCATACACAGGCATGGAAGTGAAGAACTGTTAAACTGTTATGGAAGTGTTAAATTTCTATACATGGACAAAAAACAACCATCATCTTTATAATGCCATCTTTAACACTTTCCACATTCCTCACCATCAAACTCCTATTTGTCAAGCTTGAAAGTTCTTCAGATAATTTTGACACTGCGATACCACAAACCTAAATATGACCCTTAAGCCCAAACCCAACCATCAACCCAAATATTAACCATTAATCACAATCCTAAATCAAACCTGCAACTCCAAGCCACAACACTTTACCCAACACTCAATCCCAAACCTAAAGTTCAGCTTTAAACCACAATCCTAAACCCAAACCTCAAATCTAAATCACAACCTGCAACCCAAACCCAGATCACAACCCTAAGTCCAATGCTAAATCCTGAACCCAAACCAAATCCTAAATCACAACCCTAAACCCAACCAGTATCCCCAAACAACCCTTAACTGATCCCTACACCCAAACCTCAGCCCTATACCGCAACCTTAAACGTTTAAAACCAAACCTAACATAAAGCAAGATGTGATCATCATAATTATCAGGGCTTTTTATCCTGTTCAGCTATTTAAATGCAGCTCTAACTCAACATGATTAAACACATCCTTACCATCCTTACATGCTTTGTAAGTTCTGGTCATTTTGAGCCGGTCAGCAAGCCATCAATTGCTGATGCTTCAGAACAAACAAAGCATGGAGTTAGCATAGTATGCTAACAGCAACCAAAAAACTATAGAAAACCAACACATCATTTTAAACTTGTGCAATTGGTTCAACAAAAGAAACCACAAAACCTGGTAAAGGAGATTGTTGAAAACAACAGAGAGTGCTGGAATCTGAACTTCCTTATTTCCTTTCTCTTTAACCTTTATACCTGTTCCTGCCTAAAGGAGTCAGAACAGCTCATAGCTCACCCCGGAGGTGGTAATATATGCAAAAAATGGCACTTCACACAAAAAGAAAACATGTGACCATGGCAGTTACAACGTCTAGAGTTCAGCATCAACCTTTAGTCAACTTTTATTATGTCTTAACCATGTTCTTGCCATCTAAAGATTTATCTCAGTTACTGATGTATTTCACTCATTTGCTGTCCATTTACATCAGTTACTGCTGTATATCAACCAGGTAATGCAGATTTATCTCAAATAAATCACATTTATCTCTGTTATAGTACATTTATCTCAGTTACTGCTGAATTTCACTGACTGACTGTAGATTTACCTCAGTTACTGTTGTATTTCACTCAGTTACTATAGATTTACCTCAGATACTGCTGTATTTCACTTACTTAATGCAGATTTACCTCAGTTACTGCTCTATTTCACTCAGTTACTATATATTTACCTCAGTTACTGCTCTATTTCACTCAGTTACTACAGTTTTACCTCAGTTACTGCTGTAGTTCACTCAGTTACTATATATTTACCTCAGTTACTGCTGTATTTCACTCAGTTACTATAGATTTACCTCAGTTACTTCTGTATTTCACTCAGTTACTACTGTATTTCACTCAGTTACTATAGATTTACCTCAGTTACTGCTGTATTTCACTCAGTTACTATAGATTTACCTCAGATACTGCTGTATTTCACTCAGTTACTATAGATTTACCTCAGTTACTTCTGTATTTCACTCAGTTACTACTGTATTTCACTCAGTTACTATAGATTTACCTCAGTTACTTCTGTATTTCACTCAGTTACTACTGTATTTCACTCAGTTACTATAGATTTACCTCAGTTACTTCTGTATTTCACTCAGTTACTACTGTATTTCACTCAGTTACTATAGATTTACCTCAGTTACTTCTGTATTTCACTCAGTTACTACTGTATTTCACTCAGTTACTATAGATTTACCTCAGTTACTTCTGTATTTCACTCAGTTACTACTGTATTTCACTCAGTTACTATAGATTTACCTCAGTTACTGCTGTATTTCACTCAGTTATGGCTGTATTTCACTCAGTTACTATAGATTTACCTCAGTTACTGCTGTATTTCACTCAGTTACGGCTGTATTTGACTCAGTTACTGCTGTATTTCACTTAGTTACGGCCGTATTTCACTCAGTTACTTTAGATTTACCTCAGTTATTGCTGAATTTCACCCAGTTATGGCTGTATTTTACTAAGTTACTACAGATTTACCTCACTGACTGCTGTATTTTACTCAGTTACTATATATTTACCTCAGTTACTGCTGTATTTTACTTAGTTACTATAGATTTACCTCAGTTACGGCTGTATTTCACTCAGTTACTATAGATTTACCTCAGTTATGGCTGTATTTCACTCATTTACTATATATTTACCTCAGTTACTTTATATTTACCTCAGTTACTGCTGTATTTCACTCAGTTACGGCTGTATTTCACTCAGTTACTATATATTTACCTCAGTTACTGCTGTATTTCACTCAGTTACTACAGATTTATCTCAGTTACTGCTGTATTTCACTCATTTACTATATATTTACCTCAGTTACTTTATATTTACCTCAGTTACTGCTGTATTTCACTCAGTTACGGCTGTATTTCACTCAGTTACTATATATTTACCTCAGTTACTGCTGTATTTCATTCAGTTACTATAGATTTATCTTAGTTACTGCTGTATTTCACTCACTTTATGTAGATTTACCTTAGTTACTGCTGTATTTCACTCAGTTAGTGCAGATTTACCTCAGTTACGGCTGTATTTCACTCAGTTACTATATATTTACCTCAGTTACTGCTGTATTTTACTTAGTTACTATAGATTTACCTCAGTTACTGCTGTATTTCACTCAGTTACTACAGATTTATCTCAGTTACTGCTGTATTTCACTCATTTACTATATATTTACCTCAGTTACTTTATATTTACCTCAGTTACTGCTGTATTTCACTCAGTTACAGCTGTATTTCACTCAGTTACTATATATTTACCTCAGTTACTGCTGTATTTCATTCAGTTACTATAGATTTATCTTAGTTACTGCTGTATTTCACTCACTTTATGTAGATTTACCTTAGTTACTGCTGTATTTCACTCAGTTAGTGCAGATTTACCTCGGTTACTGCTGTATTTCACTCAGTTACTATATATTTACCTCAGTTACTGCTGTATTTCACAATGGTCCTGGAGGAACATTGTTTCGTTTCACTGTGTACTCTGTATGTAGTTGAAATGACAATAAAACCCACTTGACTTGACTGCTGTATTTCACTTACTTAATGCAGATTTACCTCAGTTACTGCTGTATTTCACTCAGTTCATGCATATTTACCTCAGTTACTGCTGCATTTCACTTACTTAATGCATATTTACCTCAGTTACTACTGTATTTCACTCAGTTAATGCTGATTTACCTAATTTTATGCTGTATTTCACTCAGTTACAATATATTTACCTCAGTTACTGCTGTATTTCACTCAGTTACTACAGATTTACCTCAGTTACTGCTGTATTTCAATCAGTTACTATAGATTTATCTCAGTTACTTCTGTATTTCACTCAGTTAATGCAGATTTACCTCAGTTACTGCTGTATTTCACTCAGTTACTATATATTTACCTCAGTTACTGCTGTATTTCACTCAGTTACTATAGATTTACCTCAGTTACTGCTGTATTTCACTCAGTCACTACTGTATTTCACTCAGTTACTATATATTTACCTCAGTTACTGCTGTATTACATTCAGTTACTATATATTTACCTCAGTTACTGCTGTATTTCACTTACTTAATGCAAATTTACCTCAGTTACTGCTGTATTTCACTCAGTTAATGCATATTCACCTCAGTTACTACTGTATTTCACTCAGTTAATGCAGATTTACCTCAGTTACTGCTGTATTTCACTCAGTTAATGCATATTTACCTCAGTTACTACTGTATTTCACTCAGTTCATCCATATTTACCTCATTTAATGCTGTATTTCACTCAGTTACTATAGATTTATCTCAGTAACTGCTGTATTTCACTCACTTAATGTAGATTTACCTTAGTTACTGCTGTATTTCACTCAGTTAATGCAGATTTACCTCGGTTACTGCTGTATTTCACTCAGTTAATGCATATTTACCTCAGTTACTGCTGCATTTGCCCATGTGTACCAGCTAGGATCTGCCACAGTACAACAGCAATTATGCTGCCCCCCTTATTAATCATGTTAGCGTGTCTGGAACATATAAACACCACCCAGATAAGCAACTTCATAAATATATATTTTTTAAATTTGTCTATAATCACCTAACTGAAACTCCAAGTCAGACTACTGACTAGAAAATCTCCCGTTAACTGGAGCGGCCCAGTAAAAAACTCAATTTGTGCGGGCAGTCCTCCTCTCCAGATATGCCACTGGTGTTTTGGTTGTTTTGAAGTAAGAGGTGTATAAAAAAACATTAGGTGAATGCATATCTGTTCAATTTGATTTATAAGTAGATAAAATTCCACAGCTGTTTGGTTTCCAACACACAGCACGAGTAGCTGCGCAAATTACCCCTGCATATACCAAGAATATTAAAAGTGTGAATCTTCACCAACAAAAATGAATTTTACATAAATTTTGTATAAAAAAGATGTAAAAGGAAAAAACACCTTACGGTTTAAGAATCCCAGAGAAACAGAACACATGGATCCACATGCTTTTTTTTACATGCCACCATAGCAGAATGCGTCTGTTGTTGGATACTAGATGTCTACAGGAAAAATAAACAGAAGTTTTATTTCTATTTTACTAGAACCAGAACAATGTTTTAGCACATGAGGTCCATATCTATGATGGTAACAAAAATATGGCTGTTTAGAATTATTTGGTTTTTTTGCAGGAATTAACAATGGCATGAAAAATTTATTTTAGAAACAATCTTTTGAACAGGACAAAAAAAGTGAGAACTAATTTCCTGCTTAATACTTAAGTTGACAGAAACTAACATCATTAGTATCCATAAAGCATCTATGTACATGTACTATGTTCACCGCCAGAAACATCAGTTTCTTAAAGCAGAGCTAAAACAATACTATATTGTCTGTTCATTTAGTCTCTTAACCAGAAAAGAACGGTAATGTTTTTACTCAAACATTACCTAAAAACAGTTTAAAGTGAGGTTCTGGACAACTTTAGTGCCAATATGCCAGCTCAAAACCATGGTTCTTCATAGGGTCTTCAATTAAATCATTTGGTTATACATAGAACCATGAGAAGCCACAGAACTTTTGTATGTAAAATTGTTTCAAAATGACCAGATATGATTCTACACATTCATGGCCCTAGAATGAAACAGCTGGTTTCTCTTGTTTGGGGGTATCATTCTGGGTGAAATAGAGAGCGTTGGGTAACATATGTGGACTTGGGAATCAGCTGAAGGACTAGACTAGTGGTGTTTAATTAGAATTCAGTAAGTTCCAGTTAGAGTAGATTTCCTCAGGCCAAGGTCTGGACCATCAACATTTCTAATGTGTGTTATGATTCAGTGCCATATCCTGTTTAAGTTACCTAGTATCAGCATCTTATACCATCAGCAACTGAAAGACAAACTTTCAAAACTTTTACAAATACCGTTCAGTATATTTCAGTATATTTACAGTTTAAATGCTAAACTGAATGAATTATTAATAAAAACTCCAAATAATTTTTTTGTCCTTACTTCAAGTAAAAACAAGGGCTACATTTAAAAAAACATGCTTTTAAAAAAAGATCATCTTAAAGTGTTTATTTATAGAGAAAGTAAATAAAGGTGGTTCTTCTTGTTAACTTAGCTTCACTAGTGTACAAGTTGGTTGTACAGAGCGGTATTCTCCAAAACTAGACGAGCAGGTCCATTCCAGAACCGTTCCTGTTAAACACTCAGTTTTCTCTGTGGACTCGTTATTCTTTCTGACTCGCTTTAGTCTCTGACTGCTGCTACTCACTTCGTACCTCGCCTGTGTGCGCGCCACAGGCCCCAATCTGTACAGATCTAATTGGTTGAGGAGCCTTCAGTGATCCTACAGCGCACGCGATTGGTCACTGCGGTGCAAAGCCTGTATACCATAAAGATAAGAAAAGCTCCGCCGCTTGAAATAAACACTGTCAAAATAAAATCATTCTCAGTAGTTTATCAGTTTGGGTCTGCATTGGACAATGTCTGGGTCCGGATCTGGACCACGGTCCGCCTATTAGTGACCTCTGTCCTAGACTGTAACTACAGCGCTATTTAAGGTGGAACTACAAAACTCAAACAAGAAGTTGGCAATTTTTTAGCATGTTAAATTTCTGCTGAACATTAAACAAGACTATTGGTTTGTTATAGGAATGAATTTATTTTACAAAAAATGTAGCAGTGCGTCTGAGAAGCAAAACGAGTTAAAGTTATGCGTTTGTTCAGCGTTTGTTCGGCTCTGTAGATAGCTAACGTTGGCTGTCACTGCTAGCTGAACCGATTGCCTAAAGAGCTACTGTGAAGATGAAAAATCATAAAACACAAATAAATTGCCAACATTAACAAGTAAAACTAGCACGTTAAAGTTTAATAAACGTCCTTAATTGTAACCTACCTTAGGTAGGTACTGCTGTGTCAGTTTGAATGTGTCCGTTGGTGAATCCTTGTGCTGAGCTTGAAGTAGTTCCGGTGCTGTATTCCTCCGCGGCTCTGAGCCACTGTTCTGTGTTCTTCCGCAGCTCTGGACCGGATTCGTGTAACAACTCACTGCATGTGGAATCTGCCTCTTGCTATTTATATTGTGTGCTGTGTGATGCTATCACACTTTATTGCTCTTCTTTTATGTGCTGAAGCCTACACATAAACTGCGGTTAAGTCTTGCCCTGCTCTGATACCCCCCGGTTGTTAAATAGATTTGTTAGTTCATGTGCTTAAACAAAATTTCGTCTGAAACTAACGTAGTTTTGGTAAGGTTGTTTTGACATCGCAGCAATGCAACAGCGATGAATATGACGTTCCCATTTTAAATTGCGCGTCCAATGTGCAGATGACACACATACGACATTTGAAAATGCAACACAATGTTTTTACGATATACTACGATATATACACGATTTAAATACGACGTCTCAGGGACGTACCTGTGCTGTCTGGGTGAGGTAAATACAGCAGTAACTGAGGTAAATCTGCAGTAACTGAGGTAAATACACAGTAACTGAGGTGACTCTGCAGGAACTGAAGTAAATTTGCAGTAACTGAGGTTAATCTACAGTAATTGAGGTCAATACAAGTGTAACTGAGGTAAATCCAGCAGTAACTGAGGAAATACAGCAGTAACTGGGGTAATTTGCAGTAACTGAGGTAAGTACAGCAGTAACTGAGGTAAATCTACAGTAACTGAGGTAAATACAGCAGTAACTGATGTCAAGTCAGTCAAGTCAAGTTTATTTGTATAGCGCTTTTTACAACGCTGTTGTCACAAAGCACCTTTACAGGAATTTTAAAAGCATGAAAAACATGAAATCACAGCTGTTTATCCCTTGTGAGCAAACCAGAGGCAACGGTGGCAACAACACTTCCCTCAACTGGAGGAAGAAACCTTGGGAGGAACCAGACTCACAAGGGGAGACCCATCCTCCTCTGGTCAAACAGTATATACAGTTTAATAAACTAAAGCTGAGTCTGATGGTAGAAGCTTTAGAAGCTACATCAGGTGGATAATACAGCGATGCAGTCAAGGATGGAACAAATGGCACAAATGGAGAGGAGAACTGGTTGGTGCCAAGTGACGGGGGGCCCTGGTGGTCAGTCCTTTACAGTATTCGGCGGGACAGGTGGGCGGTTATTTCCTCAGAAAGAGAAAAGAAAGAGTTAGTTCTGGTTTGTGTTAGTACAGAGACTGAGTTAGTTCTGGTTTGTGTTAGTACAGAGACTGAGTTAGTTCTGGTTTGTGTTAGTACAGAGTTAGTCCTGGTTTGTGTTAGTACAGAGTTAGTTCTGGTTTGGGTTAGTACAGAGACAGAGTTAGTCCTGGTTTGTGTTAGTACAGAGTTAGTTCTGGTTTGGGTTAGTACAGAGACAGAGTTAGTCCTGGTTTGTGTTAGTACAGAGACTGAGGTCGGCACTTGTTAAGCGTTACTACTGTACTTTAGGCCTCTCTACCTTTAGAGAGTTCCAGGTTCTAAGTCAATAAACAGGAGAAGAAGAACTAACGGGTGAAACGAGGAGTGCGCCACTAGACTGAGCAGGACACCCTCAAGACCTAACTTGGCTTTTGTTATTCACCCGTCCGATCTCCCTCACGCTAACACGGTTAGGAGAACGAGGGGGTGTACCGAGGATATGAGGATAAGGGGATATGGAGTGTTTAGGGTGCAGCTGGTGACTCTGACAGATCAGATTTTAAACAAAACGAACTAAAAGGAAGAGAAACTGCACACGTGCTACATCTGGATGATACAGTGATGCAGTCGAGGTGCAGCAGATGACTAACATCCATAAAGATGACATAGATGAAGAGGTTATAAGGTAACAAGGGGGTACTGGTGGTCAGTCCTCCAACAGTATTCGTCAGGACAGGTGGGCTGTTATTACCTCAGAAAGAAAAACAAGGTTAGTTCTGGTTTGGAGTAATACAGTGGATGAGAAGCATAGCTCAGTCTCCAAAAGCTAAACTGAACAAGTATGTTTTTAGTCTGGACTTAAAGCTTGAGACTGTGTCAGAGTCCCGAACATTAACATACACAGGTAAAACATGTGTATGTGCGTCATGTTAATGTTTGCAGGTGCAGTCTTAAGGTGCGTCCAAAATCACCTACTTGCCTAATACTCAGTAGTAAAATCAGTAGGCGAGCAACTAGTATGTCCGAATACTAGTAGCCATTGAGTAGTAGGCGAACGATACCCGGATGACCTCCTGAATCGGCAGCCATTTTTATGTAGGCGAACACAGCACACTGCGCTGTCATGATTCACCTGGATGGATTCAATGCGAAGGGAAAAAAAAAACGGTAAAAAGCGCTACGTCGGCTGTGTGAACGCAGTTACGGCCAGTGAACTGCCGCTACAGAAGCTAGCGCTACTGCTGAGGTATACAATGATTACATTCCTCCCGTTTTGTCTTCTCCAAGCTACAGCTTGACACCGTGTGAGCACATACTCAGATCAGTGTCACAAACAGGATCTAAATCTATCAGTAAACGGAGGTTTTAAATGAATAGCAGTGGCTGGCAATATGGGGGACCTAGTATGTCCGAGCTTGTGTGGCTACTAAAACTCACCTACTAAAATTACCTACTAGTCTGCCGCTCGAGCAGTACGTACTGACTCTAATCTAGTACCTACTGACTAGTAGGCATTTTCAGACTTAGTCTCAGTGGTGGCTGCTCCTGAGAAGTGGGGGGAGCCTCAACAGTGTAAAGGCAGCAACTAGAGGGAAATGGGGAGGCAGGAGAGAGAGACGAAGGTGTAGCCAATATCAAAAAGTATCTTGCTCCATTTGGTCAGGCAGCAAATTGTGTGTGTTTAGCTTTAAAAGTTATAACTTGCAGGCTTGTGAAGCAAACTGATCCTTGTTTTGGATCCACTGCTCGGATAATGGTTTGAAGAAACCCTTAGTGGTTGTTTTGCTTCTTTGTTTTTTTTTGGGTTTTTTTCTTGGAGCTGGACAGGTAAGAAGGAGCGTGCTCTAACATTCCCATCACCTAGACTTCTACTTGTCTAGACACTATAGGTAAGGGGCACCATCCATTGTATGTTTCATTTATTAGTCTAAGTTTAGTGTAGTTAGTTATTTTGTTTACATATGTTGTTGTTTTTTTAGATGAGATTCTATATTCGGTTAGTTAGTTTAGGGTTTGTTTTCTTTGGCTATGTTCTTTGCTTTGGTGCTGTCTGTGGTCCAGTCCTTAGTTTTGTTTTGTTTTTTTGTTTCTTGAATTGTATGATCAACCATCTTTTGTATGTATGTAAATATTGTCAGTATTGACTCTTCCTTTATTGCAACACTGTATACATTACAGAGTGTGGCTTTAGTAAATGGTTGACACCCCACTATTTTTGTTTGTGGTTCTCTCCCTCACTGCTTCACCACCACCCATCCACTTTTATTTGAAACCTAATGTCATAGACTTCTCTTACCTCTAGTAAACATACAGAGGTGTTGAAACAGTCTACAGTAGGTGAGTGAAGTACAGCAGTAACTGAGTGAAGTACAGCAGTCACTCGAATAAATCTGCAGTAACTGAGGTAAATCTGTAGTAACTGAGTGAAATACTGGAGTAACTGGGGTAAATCTGTAGTAACTGAGGAAAATCTGTAGTAACTGAGTGAAATAAAGCAGTAAGTGAGGTAAATATGCAGTAACTGAGGAAAATCTGTAGTAACTGAGTGAAATAAAGCAGTAAGTGAGGTAAATCTGCAGTAACTGAGGAAAATCTGTAGTAACTGAGTGAAATACAGCAGTAAGTGAAGTAAATCTGCAGTGACTGATGTAAATACAGGAGTAACTGAGGTAAATCTTGTGTATGTGATGTGATGTAAAACGTGTATGTGGGTCATGTTTATAGTTGCAGGTGCAGTCTCAGTCTCCGTGGTTGCTGCTCTTGAGAAGTGGGTGAAGCCTCAACAGTATAAAGGCTCTTACAAGAGGGAAATGGGGGGCAAGAGGGGAAGGGAGGGAAGAGCAGGGAGAGTTGAGCATCCTGAGCAGCCTGGTGGACGAAGCTGTCCCGCAGTCTACAGTCTACTGCAGTCTAACCCTAACCCTTGTATCTCTGCTGTCACTGAAGTGATAAACTATACCCTGGGACAGGTTGCTTCTAGCTGCCCTCAGGTCTTTATGATCTCCTGCTGTGAAGGCAGCATTCCTAACCTTCAGCAGCCTGTAGACCTCTCCTATTAACCATGGCTTCCAGTTGTCTCAAACAGTGATAAGTCAGTTACTTCATGGATACATCTGATGATGCCACAGACCTGTAAGGTCAAAATTCAAATGCCATACAAGATCAAAGGCTGCAAGTATTCAGTTTATTTTAGATATTGTGTTTATCAGGATCCATACACTAAACACAGTGATCTCCAGAGAGGAGAGATGCTTTCCATCAGGGTTGCCTAACAAATTCTCCAATACTAAAGGCATACAGACCACAGACCAAGGGCCTGCAAGATTACAGGTGTACAGGTGTATGTGTGTACAGGCCTACACGTATAAGCATGTACAGCAGGTCTACAAGTCTACAGACCTACAGGGTCATAGGTTTTCACTAAGAATGTCTGAGCATACCTGCAAAGGGCTGATGTTGCTGCACAACTGACTCCAGTTGTTTAATCCGTATGTAGACCCTGTTTATTCTCTCTCTGTATCTCTCTCCCTCTCTCTCTGTATCTCTCTCTCCCTCTCTCTCTGTATCTCTCTCCCTCTCTCTCTGTATCTCTCTCTCTCTCCCTCTCTGTATCTCTCTCCCTCTCTCTCTGTATCTCTCTCCCTCTCTCTCTGTATCTCTCTCCCTCTCTCTCTGTATCTCTCTCTCTCTCTACTGTTTTCAGTGCTGTTAAGGTCAGATTAATCCTGAGGTTAAAAGTACTGAAGTGTGGTTTCAGGTTCAGCCTCGTATAGTCAGTAGTCAGTAGATGTTGTGGTATTTACTCAGAAGAAGGTTTTGTGTGTTACGTCCAGCTGCTGGACGATCACTGACCTGTAAACCTGCCACGAACAGCGTCTCAGAATCAGACAGTGTATTTATAACATCTACTGTAATAACTTTCTGTGAGGAGCTTTTATAGGTGGACGTTTGGTTCCATTCACCTCCACTGTGAACAGATCTGACTGTATCTAGAACAGAGAGTTTCACACAGAACCCACTCTGAACAACTGCAGTAACAAATCTAATCCAAACATCTGAGTTACACAAGAATGGCTATTTTCCCCAAACGTACATTCTGATGCCAAGTGGATGCGGGAGTGGTTTCCTCTCTTTTCACAGTAACTTCTGCTTAGTAGTTATTTCTGAACTAATCACTATCACTTGTGAAAACAGTGAGACCAGATACTGTTTCCCTGTGAAAAAATGCTGCAAACAACACATATTGGCCAGCCCAGCACCTTCACCAGGAGAACATCAGACAAACAAGAAGATCAGATAACTTACCACTGAGCGTTCACCTGGACGCCAAGCCCTGAGGATGGAATACTAATCCCGTTCACAGCCGATGACAAGGAGCTGGGTTTACATGTAGCCCTCTTTAACCACAGAGGAGGTGGATAATTATTAAACCTGAGCTTGTGGGGGTGGTTCTCACCTGTTAAGTTTACTGTATAACCAATAAAACCCAAATCTATCTTAGTGCTGCAAGTAACAACAGTATACTCACTGAGTGGAGTTAGAAACAGAAAAACAGAAAGGTATTATAAGAGATTAAATATTAGATGGTACAAATATTTTCAATGACAAAAAAGCAGGATTGAGTTAGCTGGACTGTGTTAGCATACAAACACAGTATAAACACAGTATACCCTGCGGGTCTCTGTAGCTGTATGGGCACGGCTAAACATGAAAATGAATCACAATACCTACATTACACCTAATTAGAAACTGTAACTCAGTTATTACACAATACCTACATTTAGAGTTATACATTCAACCTAATGAGAAACTGTAACTCAGTTTATATACAATACCTACATTTAGAGTTTTACTTTCAACCTAATGAGAAACTGTAACTCAGTTTATATACAATACCTACATTTAGAGTTATACATTCAACCTAATGAGAAACTGTAACTCAGTTTATATACAATACCTACATTTAGAGTTATACCTTCAACCTAATGAGAAACTGTAACTCAGTTTATATACAATACCTACATTTAGAGTTATACATTCAACCTAATGAGAAACTGTAACTCAGTTTATATGAATACATACATTTAGAGTTATACATTCAACCTAATGAGAAACTGTGACTTATTTTATATAAATACATACATTTAGAGTTATACATTCAACCTAATGAGAAACTGTAACTCAGTTTATATGAATACATACATTTAGAGTTATACATTCAACCTAATGAGAAACTGTAACTCAGTTTATATACAATACCTACATTTAGAGTTATACATTCAACCTAATGAGAAACTGTAACTCAGTTTATATACAATACCTACATTTAGAGTTATACATTCAACCTAATGAGAAACTGTAACTCAGTTTATATACAATACCTACATTTAGAGTTTTACATTCAACCTAACGAGAAACTGTAACTTAGTTTATATACAATACCTACATTTAGAGTTATACATTCAACCTAATGAGAAACTGTAACTCAGTTTATATACAATACCTACATTTAGAGTTATACATTCAACCTAATGAGAAACTGTAACTCAGTTTATATGAATACATACATTTAGAGTTATACATTCAACCTAATGAGAAACTGTAACTCAGTTTATATGAATACATACATTTAGAGTTATACATTCAACCTAATGAGAAACTGTAACTCAGTTTATATACAATACCTACATTTAGAGTTATACATTCAACCTAATGAGAAACTGTAACTCAGTTTATATACAATACCTACATTTAGAGTTTTACATTCAACCTAACGAGAAACTGTAACTTAGTTTATATACAATACCTACATTTAGAGTTTTACATTCAACCTAACGAGAAACTGTAACTTAGTTTATATACAATACCTACATTTAGAGTTATACATTCAACCTAATGAGAAACTGTAACTCAGTTTATATACAATACCTACATTTAGAGTTATACATTCAACCTAATGAGAAACTGTAACTCAGTTTATATGAATACATACATTTAGAGTTATACATTCAACCTAATGAGAAACTGTAACTCAGTTTATATGAATACATACATTTAGAGATATACATTCAACCTAATAAGAAACTGTAACTCAGTTTATATGAATACATACATTTAGAGTTATACATTCAACCTAATGAGAAACTGTAACTCAGTTTATATGAATACATACATTTAGAGATATACATTCAACCTAATAAGAAACTGTAACTCAGTTTATATGAATACATACATTTAGAGTTATACACTCAACCTAATGAGAAACTGTAACTCAGTTTATATACAATACCTACATTTAGAGTTATACATTCAACCTAATGAGAAACTGTAACTCAGTTTATATACAATACCTACATTTAGAGTTATACACTCAACCTAATGAGAAACTGTAACTCAGTTTATATACAATACCTACATTTAGAGTTATACATTCAACCTAATGAGAAACTGTAACTCAGTTTATATACAATACCTACATTTAGAGTTATACATTCAACCTAATGAGAAACTGTAACTCAGTTTATATACAATACCTACATTTAGAGTTTTACTTTCAACCTAATGAGAAACTGTAACTAGGTTTATATACAATACCTACATTTAGAGTTATACATTCAACCTAATGAGAAACTGTAACTCAGTTTATATACAATACCTACATTTAGAGTTATACACTCAACCTAATGAGAAACTGTAACTCAGTTTATATACAATACCTACATTTAGAGTTATACATTCAACCTAATGAGAAACTGTAACTCAGTTTATATACAATACCTACATTTAGAGTTATACATTCAACCTAATGAGAAACTGTAACTCAGTTTATATACAATACCTACATTTAGAGTTTTACTTTCAACCTAATGAGAAACTGTAACTAGGTTTATATACAATACCTACATTTAGAGTTATACATTCAAAGTATCCTATATCCTATAGTGGTTGCTAATGTGCTGCTAGTAATTCTACTGATTTGAATTGTTGTTCAGGGTCTTTGTGTGCGTCATATACACTAACTGATTTATCTTCTCATTTTTCAGTGTTTCTGGCGTTTACAGGCGGACAAGCAAACCCAAAAGGTAGGCGTACAAACAAACGTACAACCTCACAACAATCTTTTTTTGTACATGACTTGGAACAGCAGCTATTCTTTATAGTATATTTCCGGATGAGTACATCAATATAAATTAAAATCCCACTTTTTTTCTCTGAGGTCTCACATAGTGTTTCTCATGTAAACGAACTTTGCTTTAATTGGCTGCCTGACTCATAAAAGACAGACGGAAGTAAAAGATTTCAGATAAAAGCTGGGGGGGCTATCCAGTGTGATAGTTCAAAGGTGATGGCAGTTTCAGACCCAAGACCAGTTTGAGTAGCTGATGATGATGGTGTGTATACACTGTATATAAGGCTTGGGCAGCTTAATTGAAATTACGTCTTGTGGATTTTATTAGTTGATTTATTAAGTAAACTCATCTCGAACACACGCAAAATTGTATTATGTTCTGTGCCAAATTTATTTATATCAAGCTCATAATTTGCATGCTTACAGTGTAGAATGTTTTTGATCATATAGAATTAATTTGTCATGGATAAATCAAAGTGAACACCACAAATCAGACTAACATAATCTCAAACAGAGACAATGTGGTCATGACCACTGGAGTTCCTCCAGTCCAGACTCCTCGGTCCAAACTCCTCAGTCCAGGTCTTTAAGGAGCTGCGTTGTGTACAGAAAAACAGTCCTGCTGGACAGGCAAGAGTTCTTCTCCAAACTGCTGCTGGAAGAATAGATCTGTGTAAAATGTCTTTATGTGCTGTAACATTAACATCACTTTCACTGGAGGGTCTGAGCCCGAACCATGAAACCCGCTCAGACCATTATCCCATTGTGGTTGAGCTGCTTCCATTTAACAATAATAGCACTTATAGTTGTCCGGGGTAGCTCGAGCAGAAATCTCACAAAAGAAGTCTGTTAGTGAAGGTTCATCCTATGACAGCACCATGTTTAAGATCACTGAGCTGAGCTTGTCTCTCTCTCTCTCTCTCTCTCTCTGTCTCAGTGTCTCTGTTTCCAGGGTTTCCTGCTAAGCGCCTGTATGTGGGTGATGAGGTCACTCTGAGATGTATGGATGGCGGCAACATTCTGAACAATAACGTAATGATGAAGACCACAGGACCTTCTGGTGCATGGACGCTTCTAAGAATCTGACAAACGAAGAGCGTCCACGCAGTAACGCCATCAAGCTCACAACTACAGGTGAGATCTTTAGTTCCAGAGGAGCTTCACCACCACATCAATGTCACTGCTAGGTCTGATCCACTCATACCAGCACAACACACACTAACACACCACGTAAGTGTCACTATAGTGCTTGATCCACTCACACTAGGGTGTAGGGAAACACGCACATATGTACACGTATGTAGGTGTTTTTCTGCCCCCAGTATGTGTTCACTAGTGTGTGTGTATTTCAGTGACCCCTAGTATGTATGCATACTAGCATGTGTATATGTGTGTGTTCACTAGGATGTGTGCATGGGTGTTTCACTGCTCCCTAGTGTGTTGTGTATGTATGTATGTGTGTTTTACTGACCCAAAGTATGTGTGTTTACTAGTGTACAGGTGGGTTAAACGTGGAGGTCAAATTCCACTGGGTGCAAAACAAATGGAAATGAGTAAATTCTAAATTCCTGTTTTAGGGCGGGGCCTACAGTTTGCCCGAGGCTAACTCAACGTTGATGTTAACAGAAATATTTATTCCTCTTTTTTTCTTTTTCTTCTTTTTCTATATCTCCTACTCTTCTGTCTGTCTTTCTTCCAGAGAAAATGGCGGTGCTTCATCTATCCCAAAGGCCAGCACGGTCAGGTGAAACCGTCTCACTGAGCTGTGATGTGTGGGGTGGTCCACAGGTGGAGCAGGTGGTGTTTTACTGGAATGGAAAAGAAATAACCCAAACGAATTCCAAGGGTCCGTATGTAATTCCAAGTGTCTCTACGTTCAACGAAGGTTCCTATGAGTGCAACGCCATCTACAGATTCACCCACATCAGTAAGGATGCAGCGAAACATGAAGTGCACTCCGATCAACAGGATCTAAAAGTCATAGGTAACATTTAACACAACAATAACAGAACCAACACACAACAATACAGATGATCCAATACAACAAATCTTTACAAATACACTGTAATAAACATCTCACTGATGAAGCATTAACAGCACTTTCAAACACATTCCTAACACATGAACAATATGTTCACATTACTAAGATTCATTTACCCATAATGCAATTTACCTGGAGAACTGGTTATGTAGTGACTGTGTTTTCTGTTAGATGCTCCTCCTGAAGCCCAGCTGGACTGTAAGAAGCTGACCTGTAAGCGCGAGAAGTGTAGAAATTCTGATTCCTTCATCTGGTATTACACTCCTGATGGTGAAACACAAGAAGACGTACTGAAGGAATCTGGCGACCATATCAGTTCTAAGGAGGCTGGGAAGTACACCTGCACCGCTAAATGGGGTAATATAGGCCAGTCCCGCCGCAGCAACCAATGCACCAAAGAAGGTAAATACACACATATACTGTCTTTACATCTTGAGCAAGTACTTTCCACACTCTACCAAAGAGAACCCTACTGCTATTCCTCGTGTTCTGAGGTTTCTAAATCAAGTCAAACTAGCCTTGAGTCAAGTCAGGCTATTTCTGGGCCAGGTGAAGAAAGGCTTGAGTCAGGCCAAGCTATTCCTGGGCCAGGTGAAGAAAGGCTTGAGTCAAGTAAGACTATTCCTAGGCCAGGTAAAGCTTCTCTTAACTCAAGCTACTCTAGTATCAAGTTAGATTAGCCCTGGGTCAAGTCAAGCTTGAGTCACATAAGGCTAG
Source organism: Megaleporinus macrocephalus (assembly GCA_021613375.1). Taxonomy (NCBI): domain Eukaryota; kingdom Metazoa; phylum Chordata; class Actinopteri; order Characiformes; family Anostomidae; genus Megaleporinus; species Megaleporinus macrocephalus. Next base: position 52,945,365 of record CM038705.1, on the reverse strand, counting down.
TCCTGATGCAAGCCAGGCTTGTCTGGTGTCGAGTCAAGCTGATCCTGAGGCAAGTCCAGCAGGTTCTGTATCAAGCCAGGTTAGTTTTGAGTCATGTCAGGCTAGTCCTGAGTCCACGCAGGTTTGCCCTGTGTCAGGTCAAGCTAGTCCTAAAACAAGTCAGGCTGGTCTTGAGTGAAATCTCATTTTTAATATTTTATGATTCTAAAACTTGCTGTTGTTAGTTTCCAGGTTAAACAAAATTTAACCTTAGATTTTCAATAAGATCTTATTTTTGAAACCCACTATAAATATCTGATTTTTAGGTGATATGATCTAATTGATGTAATCTAACTTACCTGTGCAGTTTAACGCAGTGATTAACCTTCAGCATCTCTCTGTCTCTCTCTAGGTGTCCCTGAGTGGGGTGTGTGATGCTGCTGCTGATTGTAGTGGGGTTGTTTGTGGGATGTAAATGTAAAAGAAACAGGGATCAGAAGCGTGAGGAAGATGGAGGAGGGTAAGGGTAGGAAGGGTCTGAAGCTTTAAAGCTTGGTGAGGCTGGCTTTTCATTCAGCACCTGTAACTGATTTGCAATTGTTGTTCAGTATATTTACACATAGTCCTTCAGAGTCCAAATGAAACGGTTATCAATCAGATTTCGCCACCAAAAACAAACCAAATACTGGTGAACAGGAACCCCAACTGTGTAAGAGTCTGATGCAGGAGTTTAAAGGGGAGGGTGAAGAAAAAGTAGTGTTCATTCCACACCAACTTATTTAGAACCTGTCCAGAAAACATGGGGAAAAAAGAAAAAAAGAACTTCAATTGCTGAATCATGCTTCTTTAATTATGAATATTTAATGGAATGCTGATTTTAATCGTTTACAGAATGACTAAAGTGAGCTGAGAATAAATACAACACTAAAAACAATATTTCACTTTAACCCAATTGTTATTTAATATTTTAGCCCACTTTCAAAATTTGTTTATATTTGTACTTTTGTATTTTATTTTATTTTTTCATTCTGCTGCTTGCTCCCATCCCCACTTTTTTTTCACTTGTTTATTATATATTTTATATGACTGCATCTTGTATAGTGTTTGTGTAGTGTTTGTAAAGCGTCTTTGAGTTTCTTGAAAAGCACTATATAAATAAAATGTATTATTATTATTATTATTATTATTATTATCATCATTAGCTCTAACAGAACTGAATAACTCAACATGATTAAACACATTTACCATTATACATATTTTATTATAACCAGAATATTTAATAATTTTTTAAGTTCCTGCAAAAGAGTTTGCTAAGAGTTAGTGTTAAAAGGGAAGCATGCAGAGACATCAGGCTAAAAAAAGAGAGAGGAAGAGAAAGAGAGAGAGGGAGTTTACATAATTTGGTTTACTGCTTTACAGTCATATGGTTTCGCAAGTTTACTCTTACTCATGTGGTTACATTCCATTCATTTAGTTAGAATATTTTATATTTTTATATAAATATCTTTATAGAATCTTTTATAGCAATGTGCTAACATTAGTTTACAGTTGTATTTACACTACCTCAAAGTCTTACAACTCCACTAAAGTCATACAGGTACAAAACTTCACTGTCATATGGTGACACTATCTCTCACTCTGACAGAAAACCTAAGAGATGGTTCAACCTTCACATCACCACCTCCTGAATTAGAATATTTAGGAAACATTTCAAGCCGAGCTTCTTGTTGTATCTTTTCATAAAATCTCATTAGCTTTGTCGTTCTCTCTCTATCTGGGGTCGACCAGAGAAGGATGGGTTCCTCCCTTGAGCCTGGGTTCCTCTTAAGGTTTCTTCTTCTTACCAGGGGAGTGTTTGCTGACACTGTTGCCTCTAAATATTTATAGTCTTATATTTAGGGTAGTTTATAGTTATACAGGTACACTTATACAGGTATGCTCACAGAGAGGGCCAGAATGTATGCCTGTAATATTTTTTATATTTTATGTTAAATTACAGATGTTACAAATTAACGTGCGGCTGACGGGATTAACAAGTTTAATGTCAACGTGGCAACAATCGCAAAACCAAACACCTAACAGTCAAACTGAACGATGAGGACAGACATGTAGAGTTCTTCTGTTTTTTTATTTCTTTAAACAGTTTTTTCAAAAAATATTAGCTTGGCTTTTTTAGGCCACATTCAGCTGCGGTGAATCATCGCCAGGTTTAAGTTCTTGACCAGTGATTTTATTAAAGCTACTGCACAGCCTGGCTTAACATCTACATGCTTGCTTTGGGGGACGGTTTTGTTCAGCCGCCCTAATTCATGTTACACTCAAGAAGTTAATTACAGGCTTGTCTGCTGGATAATGTTGATGAGTGTACAAGCTCCCCCTAGTTTGAGCTTAACTTGTTGAACCGTTAAATCAGTTTAAATGTGTCACACTCAGTTTGTCTACGTTGCCACCAACATTTAGTCCAAACATTCTCACGGTTGTCCCCAGGCATGTATTCTTGTCTGGTACTGTACAACTAAGAAAACGCCAGCTACAATGTGGTAACACTTCATGATGAATAGAGGAACAGAAACGTCCCATATTATTTCCATTAACAGACTATTCCATCAACCTCTATTTAAAGTCAAAAGGTTTCGCCACATCAGCGAGTACTATATTTTTTAAAAAAGAATTCTTAAACCCATTCATGCAATTGTGAGGCAAAACAGCCCCCAAAGAAAACATATTATTTTCAGACAGGAAACGTTGTTTGGACCACACCTCACTGAGGAACTGTGGGCCACGATTAGATACCAAGTAAGTGAATATGTCTTCGATCATGATGTTTGTGGAGCCTTGACTGTCCTCAGGTAAAAGCATTCTACTAATTTGCTACAGTAATCCACTATCACTGCATGTTGTTCATTTCGCTGAGGCCCATTACATCAATACCTAATATATACTCTGGTTGGACTACTGGGGTTGACTGCATGAAGCCAGATTGTTTAGAAATTCGGAACTTGCACTTCTGGCAAGTTTTACGTTCCTTGCAGTACTTCCACACATCCCTCCAAATCCAAAAGCCTCAACAAAGTTTTCATCCTCCCTAGATGTCCACCCAAAGAGCTGTCACGAGCATATTGTAAAATTGCCCTTGGATGTGCTCCTGGAACCACCATTTGTAAGGTCTGTCCTTGCTGCTTGTTAGAAACAGAATGAAACGGAATTCCATGCTTTATCATGAAGCATATGCAATCTCCTTGTGGCCCGTCACTTTTGGCATCTCTGCACATGGACTACTACTTCGTGTCTAATTCGGAAAAGAGTCTCCGGTACTATATTGCACCCTTCCTTCATATATCGGACTGTAAAATCAGATCCCTGCAAACGGATTGTCCATCTAGATAATCTCTAAGAGTGTTTTGGGTGGTTAAAAACCCAGGACAGAGCCGCATGGTCTGTGACCGCTTTAATTAAAGTTTATTTGTATTTTTTACAATGAGGTTGTCACAAAGCAGCTTTACAGACTACTTCAACGTGTCTCCACTCCAGGTGATCACTCCATTTCTTAACAGGCCAGATCACCACTTTTTCTGAAATAGAGTAATTTAGTTCTGCAAAAGTTCAAAAGCCTTGAAGGAATACCACTCACAATCCTTTGTTACTTGTATCAACCTGCACTTGAAACTGTTTGGAAAAGTCAGGTGGCATCAGGATTGGTGAGGAGATCAAGGCTTGCTTGATGTCTTGGAAGGCTGTCTGGCACTCATACATCCACATTCATGTTGCACCCTTCTGCAGAGCATTTAAGCAAACGGCTCTGTCAGCAAACCGTGAGATGAAGTAATGGTACCAGTCAGCCGTCCCCAATAACCTCTGTCCTTCCTTTACAGACTGAAGTACATAAATGTCCTTCACGGCTTCCACCCTGCCACACTTAGTTCCAAAACCATCAGCTGACACCACATGTCCCAGAAAGGTGAGTCATCACTTCTCAAATCTAAGGTGCTGTGAGAAGTACAGGACAACAGGAGCTTGACCAGGGTTGAAGGGTGTTTTTGTTGAATTTGTGAAGTGACTTTTCCCCTCCTTTCTCATGATTCACTCTCTCCCAGTAGTGTTTCTGAAAGATCCCTTTCTATGAGGGTCTCACATGTACCAGCTCATTTCCACTAGTGGGGTTTCCTTTCAAGAGGCTTGCTCAGAAGTCGGCGGTTGCAATTTCTCAATATCTACTGCAACAGCTCTTTCTCTGAAATTCCTTTCCTCCACCTCAGACAGAGGGCTCACTACTGAAAAACAAAATCATGTATGCTTTCATTGATGTCTTGTGTATGCTCCTGCAAACATCTCTCAGAATGACCTAAGGAATGCTTTCTTGAACTTTCCCAAAGTCCTGATTGCTGACATAATATATATATATATATATAAACGATCGGCCATAACATTAAATTCATTGTATCTACACTCACTGTCCACTGTATCAGCTCCACTGACCATACAGGACCTCCACTCACTGTCCACTGTATCAGCTCCACTGACCATACAGGACCTCCACTCACTGTCCACTGTATCAGCTCCACTGACCATACAGGACCTCCACTCACTGTCCACTGTATCAGCTCCACTGACCATACAGGACCTCCTCTCACTGTCCACTGTATCAGCTCCACTGACCATACAGGACCTCCACTCACTGTCCACTGTATCAGCTCCACTGACCATACAGGACCTCCACTCACTGTCCACTGTATCAGCTCCACTGACCATACAGGACCTCCACTCACTGTCCACTGTATCAGCTCCACTGACCATACAGGACCTCCTCTCACTGTCCACTGTATCAGCTCCACTGACCATACAGGACCTACACTCACTGTCCACTGTATCAGCTCCACTGACCATACAGGACCTCCACTCACTGTCCACTGTATCAGCTCCACTGACCATACAGGACCTACACTCACTGTCCACTGTATCAGCTCCTCTGACCATACAGGACCTCCACTCACTGTCCACTGTATCAGCTCCACTGACCATACAGGACCTCCACTCACTGTCCACTGTATCAGCTCCACTGACCATACAGGAGCTCCACTCACTGTCCACTGTATCAGCTCCACTGACCATACAGGAGCTCCACTCACTGTCCACTGTATCAGCTCCACTGACCATACAGGACCTCCACTCACTGTCCACTGTATCAGCTCCACTGACCATACAGGACCTCCTCTCACTGTCCACTGTATCAGCTCCACTGACCATACAGGACCTACACTCACTGTCCACTGTATCAGCTCCACTGACCATACAGGAGCTCCACTCACTGTCCACTGTATCAGCTCCACTGACCATACAGGACCTCCACTCACTGTCCACTGTATCAGCTCCACTGACCATACAGGACCTCCACTCACTGTCCACTGTATCAGCTCCACTGACCCTACAGGACCTCCACTCACTGTCCACTGTATCAGCTCCACTGACCATACAGGACCTACACTCACTGTCCACTGTATCAGCTCCACTGACCCTACAGGACCTCCACTCACTGTCCACTGTATCAGCTCCACTGACCATACAGGACCTCCACTCACTGTCCACTGTATCAGCTCCACTGACCCTACAGGACCTCCACTTACAGACTGTAGTTCATCTGATTCTCTGTATACTTTATTACTTTGTTCTTCACTGATCAGGACCCCCACAGGACCCCCACAGGACCACTACAGAGCAGATACTATTAGGGAGGTGGGTCATTCTCAGCACTGCAGTGACACCGGCGTGGGGGTGGTGTGTCAGTGTGTGTGTGGTGCTGGTGTGAGTGGATCAGACACAGCAGTCCTACTACTTGCTGGTCCACCTTGTAGATGTAAAGTCAGAGACAGTAGCTCATCTGCTGCTGCACAGTTTGTGTTGGTCGTTGTGTTGTGTCTAGTCCTTTATCAGTGATTAAACAGGACGCCGCCCGCAGGACACTGTTGTGATCTCAGAGAATGTAGATCCCACAGCTTCCTGTCTGATACCAGTTCAGTGAAGCTCTGCACTGGGAAACAGGAAACCTGGGAAACCTCTGCAGGTCAGCTTTTGTTAATCATGAATTCTGGTTTTGATAATAAAGCTGTTATTACTGAGATGCTGCAGACTTCAGGCTCAGAGCGTTGTGAGCTGGAGAAAGATAATCAGCTGTAAGAGGAAGCAGAACTCCGTCGAGCTGGTCAGTGAAAGGAGATTAACCTTAGCTTAGCAACCCATCACACAGTGCTGCTGCTAGAGCAACCGTACAACAATCTAGAACAGCTCACCCTCACATAATATAAATGATACACACTCACCTTAAAGATGCTTCAGCTGAAGTCTAGTTCTTCACTGGAACTGTGAGAAAACAGTATGTCCACATTAACCACGTCACTGAGGTCTGTAGTCTCACTAAAGCCTTGAGGTCTACAAGCATGCAAAGGCTACAGATCTACAGACCAAGTCTACTTGTCTAAAAAAACTTAGAACTTCAGATATGGAGACCTACAAGGCTACAGTCCTGCAAGACAACAGGTCTACAGGCATACGAGTTTATAACACTACAAGGTCACAAACACATATAAGGCCACTAACACACAAGCCTACAGGTAAACAGATCAACAAGCCTACAAGACTACAGGTGTAGATGCCCTTGGCTATAGTCTTCAAGGCTATAAGAATCTGGAAATGAGATGCTCAAGTCTACAGGATACAGGTATTGGGTCTACAAGGCTACAAGCATTATTTATAGGCATATATACAGAATTCATGTTAATCAGTAAAGGATTCTGTCTCTTATTTATTTAATACATATCCATAATCTCCCCCGTAAACACTGTACTCTCAGTCAAATAAGACTTTAATTCCATAGTAATTAACCGCAGCATGTTTCCAGTCAAGCAATTTGTGTGACAGAAAACACCTCATCTATGCTTAAAAAGCAGGCCTCATCACAAAACTCCCCCCAGAGTTTTACTCCAGTTTACAAGCATCTCATTCAAGGCCAGCAGATCTGTATATCAACGTCAAGTCAAAGTCAGCTATATTGTCAATACTGCAATATGTACAGGACATACAGAGGACTGAAAGTATGTTGACCTATGCTCACCCATGGTGCAGCAATAAACATTAACTTAGCATTAAATACCACAAAAATATGACTAAGCTTATAAACATACGACTAATACACACTAATCGTAAAAATATATAAAAATATGACGGTCCCTGAAATCGACAGGGAGAGTCGCGAGGAGAGGTGCTTTCCATCAGGGTTGCCTAATAAGTTTTACAATACTAAAGGCATGTGTGTCTACAGCTCTGTAAAGCTACACAAGCCCTGCGAGGTTACAGGTGTACAGGTGTATGTGTGTATAGGCCTACAAGATCAAAGTCTACAAGCATAAGCATGTACAGCAGGTGTACTTGCAAGATGGCGCCCACCGTGGCAGACGTCTTTGTGTGTTCCTCCGGAAGCCAACGTTATTTATTATTTATTTTGTCTTTAGTATTTATTTTAAATGTACAGTATACATCCGGAACATTTAGCTACAGTAGAGAGGCACTCCTGGAGGTAAAGTTCGACATGAACTTACCTTTAGCCTTTCTGACTTCAGCTTTCTGTTACGCTCGCACTCGCACTTCACCAGCTCCGCGCAAGGCCCAGCAGCACCGGCCTCGGGTGAGCGGCGCAGCCGACAAACAGAGCGGCCAAGACGGAAGCGGGGTAAGAGAGGTGGGCTACATGCTAGGCTAAAGGCGAGAGCTACGCGGCCACCGCTACCTAGCCTGTTGCTAGCTAATGTTCGCTCCCTCGAAAACAAGCTGGATGAGCTGAGAACCAGAATAACAGCTCAGCGTGAGATCAGAGAGTGTTGTGCTCTGGTCTTCACAGAAACCTGGCTTTCTGGCAACACGCCAGAATCAGCGATCCAGCTAGACACTCACTCCGTTCACCGTGGCGACCGCACGGCAGCGTCGGGGAAGAACAAAGGCGGCGGTGTCTGTGTTTACGTAAACAACGCGTGGTGTTCAGACGTAAAGACAGTTGAAAAACTTTGTCTAGCGGACTCAGAGCTGCTGATGGTGAAGTGCAGACCCCACTATCTGCCGAGAGAGTTTAGCGGTGTGTTTATTCTGGCTGTTTACATTCCGCCTCGCGCGAACTCCGCTGCGGCGCTGGGGCTGCTGCATGACGTCATCAGTAAACAAGAGACCGCGCACCCGGACGCCGTGTTTATTGTTGCCGGCGACTTTAATCATTGCAACCTGAGGACTGTCCTCCCCAAGTACCATCAGCACGTGAGCTTCCCGACGAGGGAGAACAACTTACTTGACCAAGTCTACAGCAACGTGAGGGGGGCCTACAGAGCTGTGCCTCGGCCACACTTCGGACAGTCCGATCACATCTCCGTCTTCCTCTACCCAGCATACAGACAACTCCTCAAGCGGTCACTTCCAGTGAGTAAAACTGTTAAAGTGTGGAATGAAGAAACTGATTCAGTGCTTCAGGACTGCTTTGACAGTACAAACTGGGATGTGTTTAGAACTGCTGCTGTGAGAGAGGATGGTTCTGTTGATCTAGAGGACTATGCTTCTGGGGTAACTGGTTACATCAGCAGCTGCATTGAAACCATTGTCCCTTCAAAGCGCTGCATAAAGTACCCCAACCAAAAACCATGGATAAATGGTGAAGTTCGGTCCATGCTACGTGCTCGCCAGACTGCATTTCTCTCTGGCAACGCTGATGACTACAAAAGGTCTAGATACGACCTGCGTAGATCTATCAGAGAAGCTAAGAGACAGTACAGGCTGAAGCTGGAGGGCTACTACACCACAGCAGACTCCCGGCGCATGTGGCAAGGACTGCACCGTATCACCAACCATCAACAAACAAGCACGGCACTCACAACCAGCCATTCTGCATTGCCTGATGAGCTGAATGAGTTCTATGCTCGCTTCGATGTCTTCAACCTTGACCAACTGAAGGACATTGCGGCCAAGGAGAGCACACAGAACCCATCACTCATTGTAACAACAGTGGATGTGCGCAGGAACCTGATGAGAATCAACCCACGCAGAGCAGCAGGCCCAGACAACATCCCCGGGCGTGCGCTCAGGGTTTGCTCATCAGAACTGGCTGATGTGTTTGTAGACATATTCAATCTGTCACTCACGCAAGCTTTTGTGCCATCCTGTTTTAAGACCACCACCATCGTGCCCCTCCCAAAGAAAAGTAATGTGAGATGCCTAAATGACTATCGCCCTGTTGCACTCACTTCAATCGTGATGAAGTGCTTCGAGAGGATAGTCATGACTCACATCCGGAAGACCATTCCCAACACAATAGATCCTTTACAGTTCGCATACCGCCGGAACCGGTCCACAGACGACGCAATCAACGCTGCTCTTCACAAAGCCCTCACACACCTGGAGCCCTCACACACCTGGAGCCCTCACACACCTGGAGCCCTCACACACCTGGAGAGCAAGGACACATATGTCAGAATGCTCTTTATTGACTACAGTTCAGCATTCAACACGGTCATCCCACACAGACTCTCAGAAAAGCTCCTCACCCTCGGACTGACACCAGCCCTCTGCAACTGGGTGCTGAACTTTCTAACAGACAGACCCCAGTCAGTCAGAGTCGGCAGCTGCACATCCAGCACAAGAACAGTGAGCACAGGGGTCCCTCAAGGCTGTGTGCTGAGCCCCCTTCTGTACACGCTCTTCACATACGACTGCGTGGCCTCCCAGAACAACACCAGCATCATCAAATTTGCTGATGATACTACAGTCATTGGACTGATCACTGGTGGGGAAGAGACAGCGTACAGGAAGGAGGTGGCTGAGCTGGTGGCCTGGTGTCATGACAACAATCTTTCCTTGAATGCAGACAAGACCAAGGAAATGATTGTTGGTCCAAGGAGGAAGCGAGAGCTACACACACCCCTGTACATAGGGGAGACTGAGGTGGAGAGGGTGAAAACTTTTAAGTTTCTTGGCATTCACATCAGTGAGGATCTCAGCTGGTCCCACAACACTCAGATCATCATCAGGAAGTCCCAGCAGCGACTGTACTTTCTGAGAAGGCTGAGAAAATTTGGTATGCCAACCAAAATTCTCAGCACCTTCTACAGGAGTATGATTGAGAGTGTTCTTACCAGCTCCATCATCGTCTGGTATGGAAACTCTACTGCTCAGGACAGAAAGGCTCTCCAGCGTGTGATCAAAACTGCACAGTCCATCTCAGGAGCAGCCTTCCCCTCACTACAGAACATCTACCACACCAGGGTCACCAGGAGGGCCCACAACATAATCAGGGACAGTACACACCCCCAGCACACACTCTTCACACGTTTACCTTCAGGCAGACGTTACAGGAGTGTGAAGTCCAGGACCACAAGACTGACAAACAGTTTCTACTCACAGGCCATCAGGCTTGTGAACACCTCACGCACTACCTCTCCAACCTCTCCTTTCTGAACTGGTTTTAACTGGTCTGATTTAAACTGCACCTTACACTCACTGTACTGTCAGAATACTGTTTACATTCACTGTACTGTCAGAATACTGTTTACATTCACTGTACTGTCAGAATACTGTTAACATTCACTGTACTGTCAGAATACTGTTTACATTCACTGTACTGTCAGAATACTGTTTACATTCACTACTCACACAAACATTATTGTTTACATTCGTTACTTGCAACTTGCACTTTATGGCTGCTGCTCTTCATACTTGCACATAAAAGCACACATAACTTTTATTTTTTATTCTTTAACTATAAAAATATTTTTATCTACTTCAACTTATATTGTTATACCTTGTATATTTTGTATATATATTTTTTATTTCTTTTATTTGTTATCTTATCTATTGGTGAATGGAGGAGCAGCAAAGTAAGAATTTCATTGTACAGTGTAACTGTCTGTTCTGCTGTACATATGACAATAAAACTCTTGAATCTACAGGCCTACAGGGTCAGACGACTTCAGTGAGAATGTCCGAGCGTACCTGCAAAGGGCTGATGTTGCTACACAACTGACTCCAGTTGTTTAATTAGTATGTACAGCCCCCCACTGCAGCCCCTCAAGACCCCCGCACCCATTTACAGGCAGAAAGTCTACAGGTGTGCTGGTTTATGTGTATGTTATATACTGTATATGTTTAATAGTAGCAGGTTTCTGTCATTCCTCCCTGCAGCTCACGTTCTATTTCCTATTGCCTCATTCCTGGTCTGTGTGGCTCTGAGAGACTCTGTGTGGCTCTGAGAGACTCTGTGTGGCTCTGAGAGTCTCTGTGCGATTCTGAGAGTCTCTATGTGGCTCTGAGAGTCTCTGTGTGACTCTGAGAGTCTCTGTGTGACTCTGAGAGTCTCTGTGTGACTCTGAGAGTCTCTGTGTGGCTCTGAGAGTCTTTGTGTGATTCTGAGAGACTCTGTGTGATTCTGAGAGTCTCTGTGTGGCTCTGAGAGTCTCTGTGTGACTCTGAGAGTCTCTGTGTGATTCTGAGAGACTCTGTGTGGCTCTGAGAGTCTCTGTGTGATTCTGAGAGTCTCTGTGTGACTCTGAGAGTCTCTGTGTGACTCTGAGAGTCTCTGTGTGATTCTGAGAGTCTCTGTGTGATTCTGAGAGTCTCTGTGTGGCTCTGAGAGTCTCTGCGTGATTCTGAGAGTCTCTGTGTGATTCTGAGAGTCTCTGCGTGGCTCTGAGAGTCTCTGTGTGACTCTGAGAGTCTCTGCGTGGCTCTGAGAGTCTCTGTGTGATTCTGAGAGTCTCTGCGTGGCTCTGAGAGTCTCTGTGTGACTCTGAGAGTCTCTGTGTGACTCTGAGAGTCTCTGCGTGGCTCTGAGAGTCTCTGTGTGGCTCTGAGAGTCTCTGTGTGATTCTGAGAGTCTCTGCGTGGCTCTGAGAGTCTCTGTGTGACTCTGAGAGTCTCTGTGTGGCTCTGAGAGTCTCTGTGTGAATCTGAGAGTCTCTGTGTGATTCTGAGAGTCTTTGTGTGATTCTGAGAGACTCTGTGTGATTCTGAGAGTCTTTGTGTGGCTCTGAGAGTCTCTGTGTGGCTCTGAGAGTCTCTGTGTGACTCTGAGAGTCTCTGTGTGGCTCTGAGAGTCTCTGTGTGACTCTGAGAGTCTCTGTGTGATTCTGAGAGACTCTGTGTGGCTCTGAGAGTCTCTGTGTGACTCTGAGAGTCTCTGCGTGGCTCTGAGAGTCTCTGTGTGGCTCTGAGAGTCTCTATGTGGCTCTGAGAGTCTCTGTGTGGCTCTGAGAGTCTCTATGTGATTCTGAGAGACTCTGCGTGGCTCTGAGAGTCTCTGTGTGACTCTGAGAGACTCTGCGTGGCTCTGAGAGACTCTGCGTGGCTCTGAGAGACTCTGCGTGGCTCTGAGAGACTCTGTGTGGCTCTGAGAGTCTCTGCGTGGCTCTGAGAGTCTCTATGTGGCTCTGAGAGTCTCTGTGTGACTCTGAGAGTCTGTGTGTGGCTCTGAGAGTCTCTGTGTGACTCTGAGAGTCTCTGTGTGATTCTGAGAGTCTCTGTGTGACTCTGAGAGTCTGTGTGTGGCTCTGAGAGTCTCTGTGTGACTCTGAGAGTCTCTGTGTGATTCTGAGAGTCTCTGTGTGGCTCTGAGAGTCTCTGTGCGATTCTGAGAGTCTCTGTGTGATTCTGAGAGTCTCTGTGTGACTAAGAGTCTCTGTGTGATTCTGAGAGACTCTGTGTGGCTCTGAGAGTCTCTGTGTGACTCTGAGAGACTCTGTGTGGCTCTGAGAGTCTCTGTGTGATTCTGAGAGTCTCTGTGCGATTCTGAGAGTCTCTGTGTGATTCTGAGAGTCTCTGTGTGACTAAGAGTCTCTGTGTGATTCTGAGAGTCTCTGTGTGGCTCTGAGAGTCTCTGTGTGACTCTGAGAGACTCTGTGTGGCTCTGAGAGTCTCTGTGTGATTCTGAGAGTCTCTGTGTGATTCTGAGAGTCTCTGTGTGACTAAGAGTCTCTGTGTGATTCTGAGAGACTCTGTGTGGCTCTGAGAGTCTCTGTGTGGCTCTGAGAGTCTCTGTGTGGCTCTGAGAGTCTCTGTGTGATTCTGAGAGTCTCTGCGTGATTCTGAGAGACTCTGTGTGATTCTGAGAGTCTCTGTGTGGCTCTGAGAGTCTCTGTGTGACTCTGAGAGTCTCTGTGTGATTCTGAGAGACTCTGTGTGGCTCTGAGAGTCTCTGTGTGGCTCTGAGAGTCTCTGCGTGATTCTGAGAGTCTCTGTGTGATTCTGAGAGACTCTGTGTGGCTCTGAGAGTCTCTGTGTGGCTCTGAGAGTCTCTGTGTGATTCTGAGAGTCTCTGTGTGATTCTGAGAGACTCTGTGTGATTCTGAGAGACTCTGTGTGGCTCTGAGAGTCTCTGTGTGGCTCTGAGAGTCTCTGCGTGATTCTGAGAGTCTCTGTGTGACTCTGAGAGACTCTGTGTGGCTCTGAGAGTCTCTGTGTGGCTCTGAGAGTCTCTGTGTGATTCTGAGAGTCTCTGTGTGATTCTGAGAGACTCAGTGTGGCTCTGAGAGTCTGTGTGGCTCTGAGAGTCTCTGTGTGATTCTGAGAGTCTCTGTGTGATTCTGAGAGACTGTGTGGCTCTGAGACTCTGTGTGGCTCTGAGAGTCTCTGTGTGGCTCTGAGAGTCTCTGTGTGATTCTGAGAGTCTCTGTGTGATTCTGAGAGTCTCTGTGTGATTCTGAGAGACTCTGTGTGATTCTGAGAGACTCTGTGTGGCTCTGAGAGTCTCTGTGTGGCTCTGAGAGTCTCTGCGTGATTCTGAGAGTCTCTGTGTGATTCTGAGAGTCTCTGTGTGGCTCTGAGAGTCTCTGTGTGATTCTGAGAGTCTCTGTGTGGCTCTGAGAGTCTCTGTGTGGCTCTGAGAGTCTCTGTGTGACTCTGAGAGTCTCTGTGTGACTCTGAGAGTCTCTGTGTGGCTCTGAGAGTCTCTGTGCGATTCTGAGAGTCTCTATGTGGCTCTGAGAGTCTCTGTGTGGCTCTGAGAGTCTCTGTGTGACTCTGAGAGTCTCTGTGTGACTCTGAGAGTCTCTGTGTGGGTCTGAGAGACTCCAGGAAAAAGTTTGGTTTTCCCCCGCCCACTGACCCTCCCCACACCAATCCCCCCACACCAATCCCCCCACACCGATCAACCACCCACACCAATCCCCCCACACCGATCAACCACCACCACTGACCACCCCACTTTCTCTCTCTCTCATTCTCTCTCATCACCTCCTCAGAAATGGACATGAAACTCCTCATCTTATCAGGTAAAACAAAACAATCTCCACTCGCTCGCGTCTCGCTGCCTGGGAACGGACTTTATTCTTTATTTCTCTCTCTCCCTCCCTCTCTCTCTCTCTCTCTCTCTCCTGTTTTCAGTGCTGTATTCAGATTAAGGTCAGATTAATCCTGAGGTTAAAAGTACTGAAGTGTGGTTTCAGGTTCAGCCTCGTATAGTCAGTAGTCAGTAGATGTTGTGGTATTTACTCAGAAGAAGGTTTTGTGTGTTACGTCCAGCTGCTGGACGATCACTGACCTGTAAACCTGCCACGAACAGCGTCTCAGAATCAGACAGTGTATTTATAACATACTACTGTAATAACTTTCTGTGAGGAGCTTTTATAGGTGGACGTCTGGTTCCATTCACTACCACTGTGAACAGATCTGACTGTATCTAGAACAGAGAGTTTCACACAGAACCCACTTGGAACCCCCCCCCCCCCCCCCCCCCCAACCCCCTGGCTATTCTCCCCAAACGTACATTGTGTGATGCCAAGTGGATGCGGGAGTGGTTTCCTCTCTTTTCACAGTAGCTTTTCCTCTTCGGCCCACTAGATGTTCTTTTTCTTTTCTTCTGTAAGCATCATCAGGAAGACCTTATATAAACTGAAGTCACAGTAACAGACGGCAACTTTCTGAATTAATATTAAGGATATTTATACACTAATTAAACCTTTAGAAGCAAACTGTGTCCGTATGGAGAAATCCTCAACCGGTTTAACTACAGCAAGCTCATTAATTACAGGCATAAATACAGAATTAATATTAAATCAGTAAAAGATTTCTGTTATTTCTCCGTCTTTAACTTCTTCCCCGCATTTATCTGGAGGTGGTTCTGCAGACACCAGTTCACAAAGTCCTGAATCAGTTCTCAGTACTCGCCGTCCTCCTCATTAGTTAAGATCAGAGAACTTCTGGAGATGACAGTTCCGTGAGCTGTACAAGAAGTCAGCAGTGTACAGGTTGAAGAGGGATGGTGCCTGGACCATCCCCTGAGGTGCCCCTGTGCTGCTGACCACCTTATCAGACACACAGTTCCTCGCCCTCACATACTGTGGTCGGTTGGTATGGTAGTCCAGAATCCAGTTAGACAGGTGACTGTCCACTCCACTATGTTCCAGCTTGTCCTTCAGGAGCCCTGGCTGTATGGTGTTAAAAGCCCTTGAGAAAAAGGTGATTCTCACAGTGCTCCCGGACTTCTCCAGGTGAGAGAGAGAGCTCTGTGGAGAACATAGAAGACAGCATCATCCACCCCGACACCAGGCTGGTAGGCAAACTGAAGAGGGTCCATGTATGGACTCACCAGAGGACGGAGGTGGTTAAAGACCAGCCTCTCCAGTGACTTCATCAGATGAGAAGTCCGTGCCACCGGCCTGTAGCTGTTGAGGTCCTTAGGGTGCTGCGTTTTCAGCACAGGTTCCACACAAGATGTTTTCCACAGCTGAGGTACTCTCCCCAGCTTCAGGCTCATGTTGAACATGTGTTAAACTATCCCGCACAGCTGACCCACGTCTGGTCCCCCACCACCTGAGAGTCAGGCTTCTTGTGAGGACATCAGTGAGGACATCAGTAAGGTCCCACAACTCAGATCATCATCAGAAGGCCAAAATTCTCAGCACCTTCTACAGGAGTATGATTGAGAGTGTTCTTACCAGCTCCATCATCGTCTGGTATGGATCAAAACTGTACAGTCCATCTCAGGAGCAGCCTTCCCTCACTGCAGAACATCTACCACACCAGGGTCACCAGGAGGGCCCACAACATAATCAGGGACAGTACACACCTCCAGCACACACTCTTCACACTTTTCTCATATTTTGCATGTTCATTATAGTGTTTACACTCACTGTACTGCTGTTTACATACAATACTGTTTACATTCACTGCACTGCTGTTTACATACAATACTGTTTACATTCACTGTACTGCTGTTTACATACAATACTGTTTACACTCACTGCACTGCTGTTTACATACAATACTGTTTACACACAATACTGTTTACACTCACTGTACTGATGTTTACATACAATACTGTTTACATTCACTGTACTGCTGTTTACATACAATACTGTTTACACTCACTGCACTGCTGTTTACATACAATACTGTTTACACACAATACTGTTTACACTCACTGTACTGATGTTTACATACAATACTGTTTACATTCACTGTACTGCTGTTTACATACAATACTGTTTACATTCACTGTACTGCCGTTTACATACAATACTGTTTACACTCACTGTACTGCTGTTTACATACAATACTGTTTACACTCACTGTACTGATGTTTACATACAATACTGCTTACATACAATACTGTTTACACTCACTGTACTGCTGTTTACATACAATACTGTTTACACTCACTGTACTGCTGTTTACATACAATACTGTTTACATTCACTACTCGCACAAAACATTATTGTTTACATTTGTTTCTTGCAACTTGCACTTTATGGCTGCTGTTCTTCATACTTGCACATAAAAGCAAACATAACTTTTATTTTTTATTCTTTAACTATAAAAATACTTTTATTTACTTCAACTTATATTATTATACTTTGTATATTTTGTATATATTTTTTATTTCTTTTTTTGTTATCTTATCTATTGGTGAATGGAGGAGCAGCAAAGTAAGAATTTCATTGTACAGTGTAACTGTCTGTTCTGCTGTACACATGACAATAAAACTCCTGAATCTTGAATCTAGAGTTATACATTCAACCTAATGGAAACTGTAACTCAGTTTAAATCGCAGTACCTACATTTAGAGTTATACATTAAACCTAATGAGAAACTGTAACTCAGTTTATATACAATACCTACATTTAGAGTTATACATTCAACCTAATGGAAACTGTAACTCAGTTTATATACAATACCTACATTTAGAGTTATACATTCAACCTAATGAGAAACTGTAACTAAGTTTATATACAGTACCTACATTTAGAGTTATACATTAAACCTAATGAGAAACTGTAACTCAGTTTATATACAATACCTACATTTAGAGTTATACATTCAACCTAATGGAAACTGTAACTCAGTTTATATACAATACCTACATTTAGAGTTATACATTCAACCTAATGAGAAACTGTAACTCAGTTTATATACAATACCTACATTTAGAGTTATACATTCAACCTAATGAGAAACTGTAACTCAGTGTATATCACAATACCTACATTTAGAGTTATACATTCAACCTAATGAGAAACTGTAATTCAGTTTATATACAATACCTACATTTAGAGTTATACATTCAACCTAATGAGAAACTGTAACTCAGTTTATATACAATACCTACATTTAGAGTTATACATTCAACCTAATGAGAAACTGTAACTCAGTTCATATACAATACCTACATTTAAATGGGTTGCCAGATTGTTGCTATATTATCCCATGTGGTTTCTAATGTGCTGCTAGTAATTCTACTGATTTGAATTGTTGTTCAGGGTCTTTGTGTGCGTCATATACACTAACTGATTTATCTTCTCATTTTTCAGTGTTTCTGGCGTTTACAGGCGGACAAGCGAATCCAAAAGGTAGGTGTACAACCTCACAACAATCTTTCTTTGTACACAATTTGGAACACCAGCTATTCTTTATAGTATATTTCTGGATGAGTATATCAATAAAAATTGTAATCCTACTTTTTTCTCTGAGGTCCCACGTAGTGTTTCTATTAACAGCCTACATTAATTCTTTAGAACTATTCCCAATCTCTCTCTTTCATGTAAACGAGCTTCGCTTTAATTGGCTGCCTGACTCATAAAAAGCAGCTGAAGTAAAAGATTGCAAACAAAAGTGGGGAGCTATCCAGTGTGGTAGTTCAAAGGTGATGACAATTTCAGACTGAAGTTTGAGTAGCTGATGATGATGATGATGTGTATACACTGTATATACATCGGCACAGGTTTGGGCAGCTCTATTAAAAATCTTGTGGATTTTATTTGCTGATTAAAACAAGTTAATTCATCTTCTAGATTAATGAATTATGTCCTGTAATTTCTGTCCCAAATTTAATTATAGCAATCTCATATTTTGCATGTTCATATATAATTATAAAATAATTCATTTTTCATGCATAAATCAAAGTGACTCCATAAATCAGACCAGCATAATCTCAAATAGAGACAATGTGCAGTAATAATATAGTCTCACTCTCTAAGACCAGACCTGGCTTGCAGTTCATTCCAAAGGTGTTCAGTGGGTTGAGGTCAGGGCCACTAGACTTCCTCCAGTCCAGGTGGAGCGGCTTTGTATTCAGGAACGTAGTTCTTTCTCAAACTGCCGCTGGAAGAATAGAACTGTGTAAAATGTAAGCTGTAGCATTAACATCGCCTTTACTGGAACCGAGGGTCTGAGTCCAAACCTGAACTCCCCCCAGACCATTATCCCCCCTCCACCTAACTTTACTGTAGCATTAACATAACCTTCACTGGAACTGAGGGTCCAAACCCTGATGTTTGTGTGGTCTACAGCTTTGTGGCTGAGCTGATTTTGCTCCTAGAAGTTTCCATTTAACAATAATGGCACTTACAGTTGTCCAGGGCAGCTCTAGCAGGACAGAAATCATACAAACTGTCTTTAAGGTCACGGAGCTGTATAGGCCTTGAACTCCAGGATGCCAGAAACCTATAAAATTCAGAAAACTATGAAGGTTATTTGACCAGAAGTGTCCAAAGTGTCTCTCTTTCTCCATCTCTCCCACTTTCTCTCTCTATCTCACTCCATCTCTCTCTCTCTCTGTCTCAGTGTCTCTGTTTCCAGGGTTTCCTGCTAAGCGCCTGTATGTGGGTGATGAGGTCACTCTGAGATGTATGGATGGCGGCAACATTCTGAACAGTGGTGTAAACTGGTACAAAGATGAAAAACCTCGCTCTGGAAGTATAAACGGCTCATTACTCCTGCCCGCGATGACTGAGTCAGACTCTGGGATGTACGCCTGTGAGATTGGAGGAACCAGGAACGATTCAGTCGAGATCCTAGTACACAGTAGGTCATCACTACACTTAACTAATTAATAACAAAGAGATTAATATAATAGTAATTAATTGATAGTTCTGTGAAAAATTAAAAACAGCATTCAGCATTCAGGAGTAGTCGTGTGTTCATATAATCTATCTAACAAACATAAAATAGAACACATCCAGAGTGAAATCCTATACCTCTCTCCATCTCTCTCTCTCCTCCACAGACATGGTGCCCTTGGCGTCCCTCTCTGTGTTAAACGGAGCGAGTACTGTTCTAGGTAAAGGAAATGCAGTTCTTATGGTGCTCTTCGTGAAGGAAGGTCTGAAGAACTGGTGGTGTCGTCATACAGAAGGTTCAGGTGAAGTCTGGGTCCCGTTACTGCCAGAAAAGCAAACAAACAAGAACCGCAGTGTGGTCATACACGCAGAGGTCGGAGAGGAAGACCACAGGACCTTCTGGTGCATGGACGCTTCTGAGGGTCTGACGCGCGAAGAGCGTCCACGCAGTAACGCCATCAAGCTCACAACTACAGGTGAGATCTTTAGTTCCAGAGGAGCTTCATCAGTGTCGCTGCAGTGTCTGATTCACTCACACTAGGGGTGTTTCACTGTCCACTAGTGTGTGTGTGTTCACTAGTATTTTAACTGCTCTCTAGTGTGTGCTGTAGTGTGCATGTTCTTTAGTGTGTGTGTGTGTGTGTGTGTGTGTGTGTGTGTGTGTGTGCAAAACAAATGGAAATGAGTAAATTCTAAATTCCTGTTTTAGGGCGGGGCCTACAGTTTGCCCGAGGCTAACTCGACGTTGATGTTAACAGAAATATTTATTCCTCTTTTTTTCTTTTTCTTCTTTTTCTATATCTCCTACTCTTCTGTCTGTCTTTCTTCCAGAGAAAATGGCGGTGCTTCATCTATCCCAAAGGCCAGCACGGTCAGGTGATAACGTCTCACTGAGCTGTGATGTGTGGGGTGGTCCACAGGTGGAGCAGGTGGTGTTTTACTGGAATGGAAAAGAAATAACCCAAACGAATTCCAAGGGTCCGTATGTAATTCCAAGTGTCTCTAAGTCCAACGAAGGTTCCTATGAGTGCAACGCCATCTACAGATTCACCCACATCAGTAAGGATGCAGCGAAACATGAAGTGCGCTCCGATCAACAGGATCTAAAAGTCATAGGTAACATTTAACACAACAATAACAGAACCAACACACAACAATACAGATGATCCAATACAACAAATCTTTACAAATACACTGTAATAAACATCTCACTGATGAAGCATTAACAGCACTTTCAAACACATTCCTAACACATGAATAATATGCTCACATTACTAAGATTCATTTACCCATAATGCAATTTACCTGGAGAACTGGTTATGTAGTGACTGTGTTTTCTGTTAGATGCTCCTCCTGAAGCCCAGCTGGACTGTAAGAAGCTGACCTGTAAGTGCGAGAAGTGTAGAAATTCTGATTCCTTCATCTGGTATTACACTCCTGATGGTGAAACACAAGAAGACGTACTGAAGGAATCTGGCGACCATATCAGTTCTAAGGAGGCTGGGAAGTACACCTGCACCGCTAAATGGGGTAATATAGGCCAGTCCCGCCGCAGCAACCAATGCACCAAAGAAGGTAAATACACACATATACTGTCTTTACATCTTGAGCAAGTACTTTCCACACTCTACCAAAGAGAACCCTACTGCTATTCCTCGTGTTCTGAGGTTTCTAAATCAAGTCAAACTAGCCTTGAGTCAAGTCAGGCTATTTCTGGGCCAGGTGAAGAAAGGCTTGAGTCAGGCCAAGCTATTCCTGGGCCAGGTGAAGAAAGGCTTGAGTCAAGTAAGACTATTCCTAGGCCAGGTAAAGCTTCTCTTAACTCAAGCTACTCTAGTATCAAGTTAGATTAGCCCTGGGTCAAGTCAAGCTTGAGTCACATAAGGCTAGTCCTGATGCAAGCCAGGCTTGTCTGGTGTCGAGTCAAGCTGATCCTGAGGCAAGTCCAGCAGGTTCTGTATCAAGCCAGGTTAGTTTTGAGTCATGTCAGGCTAGTCCTGAGTCCACGCAGGTTTGCCCTGTGTCAGGTCAAGCTAGTCCTAAAACAACTCAGGCTGGTCTTGAGTGAAATCTCATTTTTAATATTTTATGATTCTAAAACTTGCTGTTGTTAGTTTCCAGGTTAAACAAAATTTAATAAGATCTGATTTTTTTAACCCACATTATTTGGTACGGTCTTATTGATGTAATCTAACTTACATGTGCAGTTTAACACCGTAATTACACTTACATTATTTAGCAGACGCTCTTATCCAGAGCGATAATTAACCTTCAGGTAATTAACCTTCAACATCTCTCTGTCTCTCTCTAGGTGTCCTTGAGAGTAATCTCATACCTATAGTGAGTGGGGTGTTGATCGTGCTGCTGCTGATTGTACTGGGGTTGTTTGTGGGATATAAAATAAGAAACAGGGATCAGAAGCGTAGAAGCCAAATGAAGATGGAGGAGGGTGCAGACGAACAGTACGAAGATATGGGTGAGGAAGGGTCTGAAGCTCTAAAGCTTAGTGAGGCTGGTGGCGGGGGGAGTATGAAGCTCTGAAGGGCACTCAGGCTCAGGTCAAAAACAAGAGTCCAGACAAGCAGAGGGGCAAAAGACCCAAGAGGAGAGTCCATATGAGGAGCTGAAAACTGAGAAGAAAGATAAAGATGCAGAGTGAGACCCTAAAAGCCCTTTATTCGGTCATGGTTTCAGAGCATTTAGAGCTAGGGAAAGGTAAAAAAAAGTCCTCAACAATCCATTAAAAATGAGGTCAAGAAAGCCTTGAGTCAGGCCAGGTATTTCCTGGGCCAGGTGAAAAAAGGCTTGAATCAAGTCAGACTATTCCAGAGGTAGGTCAAGAAAGACTTGAGTCAGGCTATACCTAGGTCAGGTCAAGATATTAGCAGTCTTATACATCTTACAATGGACACCACTAATATATTAATTCAGCTCCTGTCACTGATTTGCAATTGTTGTTCAGTATATTTACATGCAGTCCTTCATAATCCAAGCGAAAGGGTTATCAATCAGATGATTTGCCCCCAAAAATAAACCAAGTACTAGTTAACAGGAACCGCAACTGTGTAAGAATCTGATGCAGGACTTTAAAAGGGAGGGAAAAGGTAAAGTGTTCATTCCGCACCAACTTATCTAGAACCTGTTCAGAAAAGGGAAAAGGAAGAAAAAGAACTTAAATTACTGAATAATACACATTTTTTAGTTTGTATTTAATATATATATATATATATATATGCTGATTTTAATTATTTACAGAATGACTAAAGTGAGAATAAATACAACACTACAAACAGTATTCCACTTTAACCCAACTGCCTTCATTCTAATACAACAACAACTCAGGAGATTCACTGATTATTTTTTACTGAACATTAAATATTTAATTTTTCCAATTTAATATTTTAGCCCACTTTCAAAATTGCTTTATTCCTGAAAGTATTAAGTTCTAAACAGTTTAACTTTCAAAGCAAAAAGTTCCTCTTAAGAAAACCCGTTTCCTTACACATATCATAGAAAAGAACCATCTCTTCTCATTAACATTATATAATATCTTATGACTCCTTCACTGCTTATAAAGTACAGTGAAATGCTCAACAGGCAATAATCTAGATAGTAATGGAGCAAGTGTGAGGTGCAGTCTCTGTTTAAGTATTTTGGGTGAAATGACAGTAATTTCAAAAAGTTCTGCTGGATCATGCTTAATAGGTTGTATATATTATAAATGAATAATAACAATAATAATAATATTTCTTTTTATTAGTGGTAAATATGAATATGCTCTAACTTTTGCTGTGCCGTCACACATTCAGACAGGAAAGTAAATCAGAGACTCTATGAAGCATAAATTAGGTAAACAGTAAGAACTCGGTAGAACCACAAGAAATCAGTGTAGACAATATTTAAAAACTAGATACTTTATTCATCTACAATCTTCTATAACCACCTGTTATTGTAGTAATAATCACACAGTACTGTGGAGTAAGTACCTCACACTCAAAGAACCAGATCCACTGTAAGTTAGTTACTATCATTTTACTAAAAAATAATGACCCAGTAATTTGGAGTATGTATTACAAACTTAACTGTTTGCTATCTAGAACCGAATAGACTGTAAAAGATGGTTAAATGATGTAAAATAAAGTTTTTGCTTGATTCTCTAATGAGAGCTGGACTGCTGTGTTTGAGGTTGGAGGTGAGGCTGGTTGAAGGCGTTATTTCCTGGTTGTGTTGTTTTTTTGTGAGGAGGCGCTCACATCCTGATCAGGCGTTAGCTTTCGCACTGCCAAGACAATCACTGCACTAGCCGTTCATAACAAGCAGCTCTTCGGTTCAATTTATGACATTTATGTTCATTCAAATGTTGATTGCACTATTATGAGCATTATAAACTATAATGCTTTCTGTGTAACTACATGTTACTTTGCACTTGTTATTTTACATTTCAGTGTGGTTCAGTTTTTCTTTGTGTAAATTAAATGAAACCATATTACAGAACAGCTGAAGTTTAAATATGGGGCATAGCCAATCAGAACACATCTTATTTGCATATATTGGTAAAAATTAAATGATATTATCGTTATATATGTATGAACATTATAAATATTCAAGCAATTTTTTTGTATGAATTTTATTATACCTTCTTTTCTTGGTATAAAAAAAATGATGCCAGCTTCATCAACTTTCACTAGTTCATAAGTCACCTGTTATTCATTTTCATGCCACTCTTGTTTTTAAGTGTGAATTTTATAATACAAAAATACACAAAAATAAATAAATAAAACACAAAAGATTAAAAAAAATCACTGAGAATGAATTATTGTTGCTGTTCTGTTCTGTACCACCAGAGACTGTTTAGAGAAGTTTAGAGAACATCAGCCCCCACTTCCTCAAAACTACACCTCCCACTGGTCTGTAATCATTATCACTAATCACTAATTCTTCACCGCTGAGTTACCGCAGGGTCAAGACCATTAATGAGTTCAGACACAGGAAAAGTAGCTTCACATTTTTCGTTAGATGATCATCTGAGACTGTTTAAGTTGAACGTTTTTAATCTTAATTGTGGGAAATGCTTAAAGATCATTTCCAGGTTAAACACCATCTACAAGTATACAAACATGTTCAGGGTGAACAACATAACATACAATCAGAAAAGATTTAGAATAATAATAATAATAATAACATTTAACAACAAAGAACAGACGTTCAAGAATAAGAAACAATAAAAGGGAAACACTGAGTGCAGTAGATGAGCTCTGAGGTCCTTCACTTTGGTGTGGGATGCGTGAACATGTCCAGAGTCTTAACTTTCATCTTTTTTATTATTCTAAACTGACCTGATTTTCCTGACCTGCCACTCCAGCAAAGCCCTAAAAACCAGAGCATTGTTTGGTTTGTCAGAATATGACAACAACAATAATAATAATAATAATAATAATAATAATAATAATAATAATAACACACAAAACTTCTATTGTATTTAACATCAACATTAGACTCTCGCTTGTAAAATTCTGCTGCTTATAAGTATAACTCAGGTACAAGTGTTGGTCTATTTAGTGAGGCAGAAACCTGGATTACATAAACATGCTTAAAAATGACCTAAGCTTCACCATCAAATGGCTTTAACAGTGTGTTTATCAAATTTTTGAATTTAGAACAATCTGCAATTTGTGTTTGCACAGAGGAATCTGACCTCCCCATTTAACCCAACCATGCAGTGAAATACCCACACACACACACACACACACACACTACTGAACACAGACACCAGAGGGCAGTAAGTACACTTGCCTGGAGTGGTGGGCAGCCCTATTCACAGTACCCTGGGAGCAGTTGGGGGTTTGGTGTTCAAGGGCACTTTAGTCCTGTCCTGTCAGTTCAGGGGATCAAACTGGCAACTGTCTGGTCACAAGCTGGTGATAAAAAGACACCTATGGTCTCCCATGGAAATAGGAGACTACGCCAACATCAGGCAACCCCCCCCAGCAGTCCTCTGTTGAACTGTAAAAGGCGTTGATATCAAAACTCTTCCAGTTTTATCAACACACATCATCCAACTCTGAAGGAGACTACAAGGTTTCTCTCAGAGGTTACCCTGCACAAGCCTGCCAGAGTCCAACATTGGAGTCATACTTGGGTTTGTTTTCCATTGTCTGCGCCACAATACAGGATTTTAGAATTCCTAAATAGATTTTAGTAAACGTGAGAGACCCCCAGCGCAATGACATTTATTTATAGATTTTTGTCCTTGATCGTGGTCAACGTTCCAACACCCCTTACTAAATAATTATCCACACAAACTAGAGTCCTGACCAACAGTTCCAATCCTCAAAACCTTGCCAGGGTTTCTCGCAAACTGCTACACTGACGGACTGCTCGCAAACTAATGAGACTTTGGATCTAAACAAACATGGCGGATGACAACAAGGCTAGTATTTTCTGGTGCTTTCTGAACACAGATCACAGAACGAGCAAAGCAGTCACTGTTATTGAGGCTTGTTTACAGCAACACATTACACAGTCATGCTGTTACCACAAGTCTTAGGTATGCGGCAGGCTGCAACATTATCCTTACATAATAATAATTATTATAATAATAATAATAACAAACAGCGTTTCTTGAGAATATCTGCCTTCTGTTTGAGTCTACAGGCTTCTAAATGGCTGACTCATGATTCCTCCGATTGTCTCCACTTATCTCTTTCAAGCATAACGGCACTTTCTGCTTAGAATGTGTCCAAAATAGGAGCTTCTGTTTGATTAGCTGGGCGAGATAGGCGAGGTTCTTTCAAAAGCCTTCACCAACACTAAAGGCATCTATATTTGTCCTCCAGTGTTCAGTAAGTAACCTGTTTTCCTACAATTAGCGTAACATTAGGCTTCCTGTTACAGTTGTGCTGTGTTAAATTTGAGTTCGGTTTCAGCAATACATCAGAATACAGTTCCGTTTTTCCTTCCCGAGTAGCAGCGCGAGTTACAAACACAATCGTTAGAAAAGATGTTCATAGCAAAACTCATCATACACTTCATGAACAGATCAGAGAAATTAGTGGAACTACGATGATTATGTTCTGGTTTGATTCCTGGATGCTGGCTAGTATAATTGTCCCTGAGCTAAACTGGGGTTTTAACCTACTTCTCAAAGGAAGTTAAATATTTCATGCTGTTTCCAAAACAGAAAATGAGCTAACAGGCGCATGGCCGTAGTGCAGCACTAGTTCAGAGACCTGCCCAAGAACAACCACCACAGTTTCAGGCTTCCACACCAAAGTGAACGAGTTGGAGTGTTATTTTCAGAGCTTTTCTATTGAACTAGACAAAACAAAGAAGACACACATTCTACTGTCTCCTCATAATCACCCCCTTTAGCCTCGCATGATCTCAGGAGAGTGCTCTGTGTTAACGTGGCCATTTACAACTGGTGACTCCTATTTTTACTTCACAGCTAGTAAACCAGTCTATTTTAACCAATCAGAGGGCTTAACTGAACCAACCAGTGAGCTGGAGCACTCAATGCAGATCAATGAAAGACCATCTATCTAGCACTAGTTCTTCCTCCACCTGCCACAGTCAGTGTACAACTGAAGAAATGATACTTAGATACAGTTTATCAAGACAGAGGAATGAGCTTCGGTACTTGGTGGGTTGATTTGTGAACATTTGTGAAATTGAAAAGGGGACCAGTGCGAACTCATCTTACACAATATTGGCACAATATTGTTTTCCGTGGTTACTTCTCAAAAGACGACGGCGACTCATGCACTGCTCTCCCAGCTGAGCTCACGTGGAGGCAGGGGTGACATGGCTGGTGAATCAGAAAAGGTTCCTAACTTCTAGAAGAGTGACTAACTGCAGAACCGTGGCTGCAGTACAGATACAGTTAAAAAAAAAAAAAAAAATCAATCAGTTCAGAAGCGTACAAAAACACACACATCATTGCACCGACGCAACCCGTGTATACATTTCACTTCGGTTTGGGTTCCACAAACCCTACAGTTCACCATTCTGGAGTCATACTCCACCGCTCGCTCTCTAGGGGTGTCAAAATTATCTGATCTGAAGGTGGCGATTCAGCTGCATAGCTTTGGAACATCAGAATAGATTATAATCATTTATAATAAGACTCAATATAGGCCTGTGCCAATGCTTAACCACAGTAACCAAGCTGTTTGTTTATTGAATTAACTTGTTCATGCAAACCACAGCAAGGCTGAAGTACTCGGGGACGTAACCATACCAGATGTGATATCCTACATAAATATCTTTGATGTGCTAAACTAGACCAGACTGTTGTAGTAAAGCAGCTGTTGAGCCGCTGAGGTGGATGACATCCATGTTATTGTCTACCTTTAGACGTTTTCACACCTTCAGTGTTCAGAAATCTGCAAGAGCTTTACATGTTTCAGCTGTTGTGCGTCTGGATCTCATAACAAAGAGCTTTAGGCATCAGGCTCAGAGGGTCAAGTATGTATGACCTCCTTGGCAATCTAATTCTTGAGTAATTACAGTTTTGTTTCCAAATTAAAGCCAAATATACTACACATTCTGTGAACTGTGGTTTAAATATGTTCTCTAATTTTACAAAGATTAAGGTTTAACACAAAATATCACTGTGTTCACGCCGGCGTTCACGTTAGATTCAGAAGCCAGCACAAAATGCTCAGAAGACAAAGTGTATAAATGCCTTGTGGAAATAATAAAAAAAGAAAATCAATAAAAGCTCTGTTCACAGCAGACATTTTCCACAGAATAAGAGGAGTCTACTGGCACAGGTCTAGCTCAACATAAGAATATCCAATATTGATTAATCAGACAAAGTATGTGTTTGTATTTTTTTAGCCAAAAGCAAATACTCTGACTACTTTTAAGAGTAAAAATCCAGAAATCTAAATAAAAGATGTGAAGTATTACTGTTATAGTATTCCAATACTGTGTGAATCATGGTGCCCAATCATATCCACCAAGCTCTAATGTGGCTGCAGGTTTTCATCAAATCAGCAGGACAAAAAAAGTGGAGTCATGTGTGCTTGAGCTTCTTCTGATCGAAACCCTGTAGCCACACCGGCTCTTTGTGGATGAAACTTGACACCGCTAGTGTAAATGGTTCCTCCAGTTATATTTGTGCATATTTGTGTCTCTAAATCATACTAAACTGGTCTAATCTAATTTTAAAGCAACTTGAAACTGATGCAGTGAACCGTTTCCTAAAGAATCCTAATCAAATCCCAGTGAGGTCGGAGATTTACACCCCTCTGTCTCTCCATCTCTATCTGAGCTCTCTCTCCTCCTCGCCTCCATACAAGTAGCTGTTCGTCCCGGTCGGCTGGACGTACTCCTCAGTCTTGTCCCAGTCAGAGACCCAGTTAGCCCCGCCCCCTCCAGTCCCTGCCCCGTTGGGGTCGCCTGATTGGCTGGTAGCTCCATAGCCACCGCCTCCTGTCCGGTACAGCTCCTCCGTTTCATCCGCTAGCTCATCCTCTCCCAGAATTCCACACTTCTCCTCGCTGGTGTTTTCTGGCTCCGCCCACGCCTGCTTCTCTCCAGACGCAAAAAGACCTGCAACCCACAAACAGGTGACGTGACTAGCACGACATTATTAAGCCATTACTGACGGCATGCACGATGTCTTAAAATATGTTGGTTATCAAGAAACATCCATTTGTAGCGTTCACCAACATCAGCACCAGAGCTTCGGCCAACGGGTTGGAGACATTTGCTGCAGCAGGAAGTGAATTGAAAACTAACCAACACCGAAACTAAGACAAACTAAACTAAACTCTCTCACAGTTAACAGTACTTAAGAAAGGAGAGGATGCTGTAGTCCAGTGGTGTTAGAGAGACACAGTCCTGTGAACTCCACACCTGCTCCTAACTAATTTCTTTATGGGCTTCCTGGTTGGCTGGAACAGATCCATCCAGGAAGAGAGAACGTTCACACAGCACTGTTTCTGTAGGTTGTAAACCTTAAAATGTCCTGTTTTTATTGTTTATGGGAGAATGGAGTTTTTTTTAATGCAAGCTTCCTGAATTCAGTCAGAAAGTGAAGGACGTCATCACAAAAAGCCCTGCATATGAAGACATTACCTCCTCCAAACGGATATCATTTCTACAGTGGCAAAAAGTATGTGAACTCTTAGAAACTGCTGTGATCTGATCTACATCAAAGTCCCACGTCCCAAACACATTGTCCTAAACCTAATACCATACAAAATTCTAATATTTGGTGTCTGTATTTTCACATCCTTTGAACATTTACAGTGTTGGTGGAACGTTTAATGGACCTGCACGTTCAGGAGGAATTCTGGATCATCCTTCCTTACAGAACTGCTTCAGCTTAGCCATATTCTTAGGATGTTTGGTGTGAACATCTCTCTTGAGGTCATTCCACAGCATTTCTACTGGATTCAGAGTTTCTTTTTTGGAAGCCACTCTTTAGTAGATTTACTTCAGTGTTTATGGTCATTGTCCTGCTGCATCACCCAACTTTTACAAAGCTTCAGCTGGCAGACAGCCACCCTGACATTATTCTGTAGGAGACCTTGATAAACTTGAGAACTCATTTTTCCCTCGATGATGGCGAGCGGTCCAGGCCCAAGGCAGCCCCAAATCATGATGCTCCCACCACCGAACTTCACTGTTGGGATGATGTTTTTATGTTTAACATATTCTTTGGCAAACCTCAGGCATGCAGAGATGTTTTGTTTGAAAATTAGCGGCTTCTTCTGTGGTGTCTTGCCATGGACACCATGACTGTTCATTTGCATATGGTAGACTCATAAACAGATGTTAACTAGTTCCAGTGATTCTCTCAAGCTTTTATCTGTCACTCTCAGGTTCTTCTTTACCTCTCTGAGCATTCTGCATTGTGAGTGGAGAGCAGCCACAGTACTAAATCATCTCCATTAGTAGACAGTGTGTAAAGTCCTAAAGTCTTGAAAATTACTTCGTAACCCTTTCCAGTTGTATGCAAGTCAGCAGTTCTTGATCCTAGGCGAGACATGGTTCACATCAGCAGATGCTTCAAACACTAAACAGAGCTCAGATGAGTACTGTTTTAAAAAAGCTGCACAGACTAGACTTTAAACTCATGTACTTCCCTATAAAGCTCTATAATAAAATAATCTAAATTCTCTTTGGTTGTTTATATTTGAACTTCAATATGTGATCATTTTAGATTAAATTAACTTAACCATGTGTCTGCAAAGCACTATGACCTGCTACAGGTTTGAGATATATATAACATGATTTTCCTCAAAGTTATAATTAACAGACAATTACAAAACTGCAATGACACTATGGCAATGAGGAGCTGCAAATGGATGACGCTGATGTTACCACTCTATTATTTGAAACCAACAAGTGGTGGAATGTTACATACCTGGAAAAGCAAATCAAGAGGGCAACATCTGAGATAAAGCTTTGAGATCCACAGAGGAACTAAAGCATAATGACTTACAGGAAAAAGAAGGAAAGATTGAAAAACAAAAGAAATAAAGAAAGAAGAGACAGAAATACACACCATAGAAGATAACACCGCCATAATGAACCAAGGAAGCAATGAGAAACACATACTGCCACTCTTCTCGAGTCTAGAGAGGAAGAGAAAGAGGGCAAGAGAGAGAGAGAAAAAGAGGGAGGGAGAGAAAAAGACAGAGCAAGAGGGAGACAGAGAGATACAGAGTGAGAGGTAGAGCGAGAGGGCGATAGAAAGAGACAAAGGTAGAGAGAAAAGGAGATAGAGAAAGGTAGAAAAAGAAGGAGATACAGAGAGAGAGCCGTAGAGAGAGATAGACAGAGAAGAAGAGAGAAGGAGAGAGTGAGGGAGGGATAGAAGTAGATAGAGAAGGAGAGAGAGGTAGAGAGAAAGGGCGATAGAAAGAGAGGTAGAGAAAATGAGAGGCAGAGAGAGAAGGAGATAGAGAGAAGGAGATCAAGAGAGAGAGAAAGAGAGGGATAGAAGGAGGAGTATGTGTGTGTGTTAGAGGGAGTTGGTGATAAATGAGAGAAAAGAGGGAAAGTTAGTATGAACACTATGACGAAAGAGTAAGAGACAGAATGAGGGTCTAGAAGAGTAATGATACTAACAGCTGCAGAGCATCATGGGAAACGACACGATGTATGGAAGACCACTGTTTATCATAACAGGGTCCCGGAGGTCATATGAACAATGACTTCATGTATATGCTTGTATGCGTGTTGTGACAAAACCTTGTATTTCCAGAAAAATAACTTTACACAAATTTTAACGAAAAGTGCTTTAAATGTCCAGCAGAGCCGAATCTGGAACGTCCTCACAAGCATGAAAATATTAGAGCATCTCGCTCCTCTCTGAAGAAGAACCTCTACCCTGATCTATGAGCCAAGGTCACAACAGAAAACAGACAAACTGGTTCCAGGCAAGGCTGTCCACTGTCACCATTCTCATTGCACCAGTATGGAGAAGCAGGACTGGAGGAAAAATATCTACAACCTGTAAAAGCTGGACAAAAAAAAAAAACACTAGAAACACTGATGCCTTTAAACGTTGGTGCTGGACATTTAAGAGGACACAGAATGGCAAAGAACACAAACAAACAGATCCTCAATCAAATTAAGATTTATCTCACTTGAATATAACCAAACTAAAGTTCTTCTTTTATATGTATTAGGAGAATCAGTTACAGGAAAAGATAGTTATGCTTGGAAGAGTTGGAAGGCAAATGAACAAGTCATACAGAAGCCTGAAAATTCAAACAGAAAATATTAAGCTACTATTAATAAACACTATCTGTTTTATCACCAAGACTTTAAACTGACAATACAAAAAATAATACAAAACGTCTTTTATTTATGTTCCTCAGTGTTCTCATGACATTTTCACACAATGTAAAGCAAAGTTATCAAATGTTGTTAAAAATAAATAAAAACAGAAATACAAGGTTTTGTCTGGACAGCAACAGTGTGTGTATGTTTATGTGTGCCAGTTTGTTGGTTTTGCATATGTACCTTATGTTTAGTCATGGCACCCACGATCAGTGGGCACACCATCCCTGACAGAGTGCCCACCCCGTTAGAGATGCCCATCAGGATGCTGGCGTAGCGTGGAGCAATATCCAAATGATTCACATTAAAGCCTAAAGAGACAGAAGTGCAGTGAACACATTCCTAACTGTACAGCACTTTTCTGGGCTGCACACGCAACAGTCAGGACGGTCTTCTTAAACAGGATGTGATGTCCTCAGTATGTCCAGAAGACCCTTCATTCAAAATGCTCTCTGTGAGGTTTTTGTCTCCTTAAAGTTAAAAAATTCAAAGCCCCAAAGAAATGTTCTGCTTCACCGGCCAGGCTGCAGTGTCACCCGAGACAGCTAGGTGTTACGGTTGGGTTGTTTTAAATTGACATGTTTTAGAATTTGAATGCACGTATTATAAGAATCCCTATGAACAAGTTTTTAACACAGGATTTTACACAAGTGTTTTGGAAAATTATCCATACTGGGTACCCTTGTCTGGCGTATATTAGTGCCCAGATGCCAGAAACTGAAGGTCAATGTGTGGGCTCCTAGTTACCCTGGCCTGTCAAGTTTATTTGTATAGTGGTTTTTACAACAATGTTGTCACAGAACAGCTTCACAGAAGTCATGAACATACAGTACAATGAGAAACCTGACTAGAGTGCCAGCTGATCAATCAGTGTTGAGTTTATATGGTTGGCCAAATGAAATATTCTACAAATAACAGGTTGATCTATACTTCGTGACTGCTAAACGACCCTAAACTCTCATCTCAATCCTAGTCATGAATCTTAGTCATCTAATCAAAGGTGTATAAAAGAAGTCTGGCAGCTGTTCAGCATTTGCAGAGACCTCTATCTTTGAAACCATTGCATCAAGGGTCATCACACCAGGGCAGTGATGAAACAGAGTGATGCCAGAGTGAGTCGAGGTGTTTGTTCGTGTTTTTTCCCAGTCAGTAAACGATATAAATCGCACACCCCTACCTAAAACATATAAGAAACATACATTATATACTAAAGATATTATATATTTAGTGCATTTACATCTGGTGCTTCTATTTGTAGATCTGAGACTTGATATTCTTTTGTGCTAAGCTTACATGTCTGAATTATTGATTTGTTAACTGCCCCATCACTTGCTTTTTTCCTTCATAGCATCCCTGCAGCACATCCCAACAGCTATTGCCTCCAATCCTGGCTACAGGAACACAATATATAAGGGCAGTTTTAATCACACACAAGTATGGCCTTACCTGAGATAGCAAAGCCACTGAATCCCACAGCGAGTACAAGGAAAGAGATAGCCACACCCTTAGTATGAGAAAAGCCAACCACCAGCAGGAACGTAGCCTCTAACCCAAACCCTACAGACACACAGAACATAACACCCTCAATAGCCATGTAAGTAACTTCAAAAGCTCTACGTTCTGTATACGTTCTGTAATGCATGAGATAGGCACAACACACATATGAATTAAAAACACACAAGGAAACAAGCTCTGCTTGTAGAATGTCTCACCACCACAGTTCATGAGCTTGCGGACATTGGTGGTGGTCATAATGTTGTTCGACCGCATATAGTCAGCCAGCTGACCTCCAATAGGAACCACGATGGTCATCACCAGGTGGGGGAGAGCTGAGAGGATACCTACCTGCAGAGACAAGTGGAGAAAGGCAGCACTGCTATATAATAGTGCTCCACGAGAAGGGCACTTTTCCAATTGTGAGGCTGTAATAATGGAGTACCAAAAAAAGTTTACATAAATGTATAAAAAAAAGTATGTATGGTCTAACCAGTAACTGATGAGAAACTTAAAAAATGTCTTAAAATCTTAAAAATGTCTGCCTTTTAATTGTGTTTTTTAAGGTGTGTTCATGTGAAACGTCTAGTTTAGAAACTTGTATTTATGATAATGCTTACTAAAGCAAGGAGTGACTCTTGATCTTCCTAAAAAACATTATTTGTCTGGCCTACATGTCCTTTATCAGATTCATTTTTTTAAGTTAGTATGTATGTGTGTCTGTCATCTCTTCTTGCATCTGGTTCAAGTGTTTGTGAGCTTTTGTGACCTTGCTGATCTCAAAGCCGAACACTTCCTCAAAGTATGCTGGCTGGCTGATGAGAAGCAGGTAGAAGGTCCAGCTCCGGCAAAAGTTTGCCACAATGATGGCATACACAGGCATGGATGTGAAGAACTTCCTCCAGGGAGTGTTAAATTTCTATACATAGAAAAAGAAAACACAATCATCATCTTTAACTCTTCCCATGTCCCTCACCAACACTTGAGATAGAGTTGACACTGTGATACCACAAATCTAAATGCGACCCTTAACACCAAACCCAAAACCCAAATCTTAACCATAAACCACAACCCTTAATCTAACCTGCAACTCCAAACAACCCAAATGATAACCCTAAATCACATTACTAAACCCAAACCTCAACCCCATATCTACAACCTTAAACCCAACCTGCAACCCTACACCCAAAACTTAACCCTTAACTCCAAACCACAACCCTAAATCCAACCTGCAACTCCAAATCACAACCCAAATGACAACCCTAAACCCAAACCTCAAATCTAAATCACAACCCTAAAACCAATATGCAACTCCAAACCACAACCCTCAACCCTAAATCACAACCTCAATGTCATACCACAACTCTAAACCCAAACCCCAACCCCAAATCAGAAACCCAAAACCCAACTTAAAACCCAAACCTCAACCCTATATCACAACCCTAAACCTAACCCTTAACCACAACCCTAAACCAAAACCTCAAATCTAAATCACAACCCTAAATCCAACCTGCAACTCCAAATCACAAGCCAAAACCCAACTCTAAACCTAAATCGCAACCCCAAACAACAATCCTAAATCCAAATCTCAACCCCAAATCACAATATTAAACTTTCAATTAAACCCAACTTTCAATCACAATTAACAAACCCAAACCCAAATTGCTACTAAAAACAACCCTAAACTCAGCCCTACACCCAAACCTCAACCCTATATCACAACCCTAAACCTAACCCTTAACCCCAAACCACTCTAAACTCTAATCCCGAACCTCAACTGTAAATCACAACCATAAATCCAACCTGCAGCTCCAAACCCAATTCTTAACCACAAATTACAACCCTAAACCCAAACCTCAACCCCATACCCACAACCTTAAACCCAACATGCAATCCAAACCACAGCCCTCAACCCCAAATCACAACCAAAACATCAACCATATACTACAATCCTAAACCCAACCGGAAACATCAAACCCAACTCGCAATCACAAATTACAGCTCTAAACTCAACTTGCAACTCCAAACCCACAACACTAAACCAACCTTCATCCCCAACTCATTACCCTAAGCCCAACCCTAAATCCAACCATTCCCAAATCACTTCAATAAATTCAAAACTCATCCCCAAATCACAATAAACCAAAACCACAACCTTAAACTCAATCTGCAATGCCATACCACAATCCTAAACCAAACCCACAATCCCAAAAACAAATCCACCCTCATTTACAAATCCAACCCGCAGGCCCAAACTACAATCCTTAACCCAACCCACTACCTCAAACAACAATACTAAACTCAAACAACACCTCTAAAAACCTACCCTCATCCCCAAATCACAACCGTAAATCCAACAGTTAACCCTAAAACACAACCGTTTAATCACAAACGTAAACCTAACCTGCAACCTCAAACCAAAACCCTAAACCCAATCTAAATAAGTGAACAACTACAATGAGAAAGCTAATGTATGCATCTGTATAGATTATGTACATAGGCGTGTGTACCGTAAGTGGATTGACAAGGCCAGCAGACTCTCCAATGGCATCCTCAATGTATTTCCTCTCCTCTGGCGTGATGGTAGGGTGAGCAGCTGGACTCTCATAGGAAACCAGAATCCAGAACATATACCAGCAGATTCCAAAACTACCTACATACACAAAGCGTAACAGCTGATCCACATAACACCCGCAGACATATTGTCCTAAATAATTTTCAGTCTCTGCACAATTTGTTTACTAAGTACCTAAATATCAAAGGAATAAACTAGGTTTTGTCTTCATAACAAATCAAAAGTGCATGTCCAGAACAAAACGAAGAATATTTACGTCAGACTTGACGATTGATAAAGCTGTTAAAGACACTGTCCATAGGCCACTTTTCTGGGTAAAAGTTTGCAAAATAGTAGACAATAGGTTCATCTGTTGCTGCTTTTTATCGATTTGTATGCAAAAACTGTTAGCATACAGAGCACCTCACTGTAGGAGGGTACCTGTAACCAAGGAGCTGCTCTCATATAAAAAGGTTTTAGCCCCGTATTGTGGACAACTAAGTAAGAAGCAGTTAAGCTGCCTGGGAGTGTTCAGCTGCATGAATATGCTGCTCTGTTGTGGTTAAATACATTTCTGGCAATGGAGGCTTTCCATGCAGGAAACTTGTGGGATCCACCATAGTTGTGGAGTCAGATCTGACCAAAGGCTAAGGACTCTTTTCAGACTAGCTAAGTGATTAAGTAATATCGTGGTCTGTGGAGTCCCCCATCTGACTGTCTGGCTGGGCTTGACTATAAATAATCCTAAATGATAAGCATGGTAATGTGTTATATAAATAAAAATGATGAAAGGGAGACTAATCACAAATAAACTAATTAAGTTACAGCAGTCATTTTTGTGTTTTTCACTCACCATACACATAAAAGACTGAGGACCAGCCGATGTACTGCACTAACACTCCGGCTAGCGGCATGGCAATTACAGCCCCAGCATATGAGCCTGTAACATACAGCAAGATGAACATCACAGCTCAGTAAAAATTCAATCTACACAATCAATTTAAGATCTATGAGATTCATGTAATCACCATACACTTATAAAATGTTATAGGTAACAGTAGAAACTACACAAGCAAATCTGATAGAGATTACAGAACAACATGGTTTCATGAGGTTTCGTGCAAGCAGTTAGCAACATGTTATTTGGCCGCATTGGCTTCGCAGCTCCAGTACTGAAATTAAAAAACAGAACTAACCGAACTAGTCTCTCCGAAACAGAACTATAACCTCACCACAGAATGCTGTTGTAGCCAACCGGCTTCTCTCCAGGGGCGGAGCCCATTTAGCCCAGATCCCATGGCATGCTGGGTAAGACACACCCTAAAACAGAAGGTCACACAAACAGGATATGAGGTTATATGGTTACACTCTGACAGAGAACCCAAGAGATGGTTCAAACTTCACATCACTACCTCCTGAATTAGAATATTTAGGAAACATGTTCAAGCCGAGCTTCTTGTTGTATCTTATCATAAAATCTTATTTGCTTTGTCGTTCTCTCTCTCATTCTCCAGGGTCGACCAGAGAAGTATGGGTTTTTTCCTTGAGCCTGGGTTCTTCTCAAAGTTTCTTACTCTTACCAAGGGAGCTTCTCCTGCTACTGTTGCCTCTGGCTTGCTCTACGGGGGCTTGGACATGAACACCCTTTCCTACGTTTATATGTTTATGCATCGACTCTTTTTTTTTAATCCTTCCATGTTTCTTCTTTTCCTTTCATAAACTGCTTTCCTGCAGTTCAACACTGGTTGTAAAAAGCACTATACAAATAAATCTTAATTCACTGATTAATGGATTGTACAGCCATACTGGTAAACTACTGTACCGCCATAAAACATTCATAAATTCATATAGTTACTCAACTTTACAGTCATACAATTAAATTACTATTAAAAACATGGTTAATTACAGACATCTGGTTGAATATTTTATTGTAATATTCAATAAATTCTGGTACAATTACATGGCTATATTACAGTCACAAGATTACACACACAAGTTACACACTTCTATAGTGATGTCTATATTCTTTTGTAAGTCATACTAGCTACACTACTTTACAGTCATATGGTTACTATTTTACAGTCATACAACTGACTAAAGCATGTGGTTACATTGCTTTGCTTTCTTATAGTCATATGGATACAAAGGTTCACTGTGATAGGTTAACACTACAGTCATATGTTTGAATTTTACAGGTAAACTGAAGTCATATACAATTACACAACTTTACATTCAAAAGGCTACACTATTTTACAGTATTATGTATTTACGAAACAGGTTCTCTTTTATTAATTGTTAAATAAATCTTGCTTGATTTTATTTATTTTGTTTGGTGGTTTTTAATTATACACAAAACTTTTTACATAAATGTCTACGCATAAAACATATTTTACTATATATAGATAACTGTTTACTTTTACTATATATAAATGATTGTCCTATTGTATTACATACAGGCAATTGGTTACTTTATTGATCTATCCATATTTTTATTTTATACAAATAATTAAAGCAATGGTTTGATAATACAGATGTAATTGTGTTGAAAGAGATGTACTTAC
Source organism: Megaleporinus macrocephalus (assembly GCA_021613375.1). Lineage (NCBI taxonomy): Eukaryota > Metazoa > Chordata > Actinopteri > Characiformes > Anostomidae > Megaleporinus > Megaleporinus macrocephalus. The sequence continues at coordinate 52,906,621 of CM038705.1, read as the reverse complement.
CTCCACCAGCCCCTGTAGCACTCTCACCATGATCACACACAGGTAGTGTAAACGTGCGGCTGACGGGATTAACATGTTCAATGTTGACGTGGCAACGATCGCAAAACCAAACACCCTAAAACACACACATTCACACTGTTTGGATTATAAACAGTCAAACTGAACATCATAAGGACAGACATGTAGAGTTCTTCTGTTTTTCTATTTCTTTTAATAGAATTATAAAAAAATATTAGCTTGATTTTTTCCAAAACATAGTTATCAATTCTTTCTGTATAACTTTTACTATTGACTGTATAGTCACAACTGTGAACGAGGCCACATTCAGCTGCGGTAAATCATCGCCAGGTTTAAGTTCTTGACCAGTGATTTTATTAAAGCTACTGCACAGCCTGGCTTAACATCTACATGCTTGCTTTGGGGGACGGTTTTGTTCAGCCGCCCTAATTCATGTTACACTCAAGCAGTTAATTACAGGCTTGTCTGCTGGATAATGTTGATGAATATACAAGCTCCCCCTAGTTGAAGCTCAACCTTCATGAACCTTTAAATTGGTTTAAATGTGTCACACTCAGTTTGTCTACGTTCCCACCAACATTTAGTCCAAACATTCTCACGGTTGTCCCCAGGCATGTATTCTTGTCTGGTACTGTACGACTAAGAAAACGCCAGCTACAATGTGGTAACACTTCATGATGAATAGAGGAACAGAAATATTCCAAATGATTTCCATTAACAGACTATTGCATCAACTTCTACTTAAAGTCAAAAGGTTTCGCCACATCAGCGATAAAGAATTCTGACCTGTTTGCTGCAAATTTCTGACAGATGAATCCTCCTGGAATCTGAGTAACAATGTAACCCCAGAAAAACGATCCATGAATCATCCCTACTGTCTCTGGATCCCACTGAAACTGAGCTTTCTGAAAGAGAGACATAGAGAGAATTATGTTATGAATATGTTGCCTGATGTCTGAAATAATACTTTTCTACTATTTTTTAGAAGATTTCTAAAACCTATTCATGGTGGAGACAAATTAGTCCCTAAAGAAAACTTTTTTCATTTTTTTTTCAGTGTATTGTGCAATATTTTCCATTTCCCCATGCAATTTCTCGTAAATATATTCCTTAGGAGTTCTTAATTTTTTCTTATTTATATTGTATATACTGTACTGTTTATTAATCTATTTTTGTACTGAAGGTCTTGCTATCCCTTTGCTGCTATAACACTGAATTGCCCCACTGTGAGACTAATAAAGGATTATGTAATCTTATTACTTTCAGACTGTCTAGATTTCCAGACGCTCATACAAACTCAGAAGACACGTGTTAAGTTCCCCTGGTTCATATCACCACCACTGTAAACATCATCTGAACCATTTCACAGCAAAACATTCTGAATCTTTCTGTTTATACCATAAAGACTTAATTATGCAGTTTTTTAAAACATAAGTAAACTTCATTCAAAGCTGTTTTTAGCCCTATTTAAATGTCCTTCAGGTTTTCTGTGATGATATTGATGTCTATTGTTCAGCATCAACCATTAGTTAACTTTTATCATGTCTTAAGAGTTGCACAAAAACAAGAAACTATCTTAACCCGAATTAAACAAAGTTGTGCCATCCTACTAAAGGCTTATGTACAGAGTTTTCTGTCCGTACTCTGTGTTCACCTCGTGCGCACGCTTTCGGAAAGTTTACTGGTACGGATGGGACAGAGCAATACCGCTGGGGGCAGTGCAAGATGTGACCACTTCCTTGCAGACACGACTTAGAAGAATCGGCAGGACTTTTTGAAGATGGTTGTGCAAGTTACGAGTTAGGAGTACGAGTTACTGAGAATAAAATGTGGAGTTACTGTGGTGGAGAGTGGAGTAACTGAGATGTAGGGGTAGTGACTAAGTGGAATTTTAAGCTAAGAGAGCATAATACGTTTGAACGTGAAGTCTGCAGTGGCAAATTATTATTCAACAAAATTCCAACTTGCCCCCCTCACTCACCACGTTAATGGGTTTGCCCCCTTTGTAGATGGTGTGGTTATTGACCATGCTGACCACAGCCACGCCCAGGTTACAGCGAATGCCGAAGGAGATACAGAAGCCCAGACCAGAGAGGATGGCAATGATGTAGCGGCGAGGCAGGCCAAAGCAGGTACAGTCCACCACTGGAAGTTCCTTCTCCTCCACCAGTTCAGGGCGGCCCTCTGCTGACAGCTCGATCGTCTCTCCATTCTCCTGGCGCTTCTCTAGAACCCTAAGACAGGGGGACATGATTAGAAAAAGATTAGAGGAAAAAAAATTTAATTTAAAGGAAGGTCATATTAACCATCTCCACAGAAATTCCAAATAACTTCGTAACATAAAAATTTGCTTTACTTAGGTTCTGGATTTACACAAACTCCCAAACAACAAACAGAGTAATAATCTAGATATGCTAATGTTACACTGTCTTCCACACAATCTTTTGAGGTTTGAGTATCTGTACTTCTACAGATTTACTTCAGTTACTGCTGCATTTCACTCGGTTTCTACAGATAAGTTATTGCTGTATTTCACTTACTGAAATACTGAAATTATTCACTCACTTACTGCAGATTGACCTCAGTTACAGCTGTATTTCACTCACTTACTGCGCATTTACCTCAAGTAATGCTGAATTTTACTAAATTACTACAGATTTACCTCAGTTACTGCTGTATTTCACTAAATTACTACAGATTTACCTCAGGTACTGCTGTATTTCACTCAATTACTACAGATTTACCTCAGGTACTGCTGTATTTCACTCTTTTACTACAGATTTACCTCAGTTACAGCTGTATTTTACTAAATTACTACAGATTTACCTCAGTTACTGCTGTATTTCACTCAATTACTACAGATTTACCTCAGTTACTGCTGTATTTCACTAAATTACTACAGATTTACCTCAGGTACTGCTGTATTTCACTCAATTACTACAGATTTACCTCAGTTACTGCTGTATTTCACTCAATTACTACAGATTTACCTCAGGTACTGCTGTATTTCACTCTTTTACTACAGATTTACCTCAGTTACAGCTGTATTTTACTAAATTACTACAGATTTACCTCAGTTACTGCTGTATTTCACTCTTTTACTACAGATTTACCTCAGTTACAGCTGTATTTCACTCAATTACTACAGATTTACCTAAGTTACTACTGTATTTCATCCATTTACTGCACATTTACCTCACAGTTATTGCTGTATTTCACTCAATTACTGCAAATGTACCTCAGTTATTAGTGTATTGCACTCAGTTACTACATATTTACCCCCGTTACTGCTGTATTTCACTCAATTACTACAGATTTAACTAAGTTACTGCTGTATTTCACTCAGTTACTGCAGATTTATCTCAGCTTCTACTGTATTTCACTCAGTTACTGTAGATTTACCTCAGATAATGCTGTATTTCACTCAATAACTACATATTTACCCACATTTACTGCTGTATTTCATTCAGTTACTAGAGGTTTACCCCAGTTACTGCTGTATTTCACTCACTTACTGCAAAGTTTTCTCAGTTCCTGTTGTATTTCACACAGCTAGTATAGATTTTTTTCTGTAAAGCTGCTTTGAGACAACATCGTTGTAAATACAAGTAAACTTGACTTGAATTTACCTGAGTTCCTGCTGTATTTTACTCAGCTACTACAGATTTACATCAGCTATTGCTGTATTTCACTCAGCTACTACAGATTTACCCCAGTCACTGCTGTATTACACCCAGCTACTACAGATTTACCCCAGTCACTGCTGTATTTCACTCAGCTACTACAGATTTACCCCAGTTACTGCTGTATTTCACTCAGCTACTACAAATTTACCCCAGTTACTGCTGTATTACACCCAGCTACTACAGATTTACCCCAGTCACTGCTGTATTACACCCAGCTACTACAGATTTACCCCAGTTACTGCTGTATTTCACTCAGCTACTACAGATTTACCCCAGTTACTGCTGTATTTCACTCAGCTACTACAAATTTACCCCAGTTACTGCTGTATTACACCCAGCTACTACAGATTTACATCAGCTATTGCTGTATTTAAATTTTGTATTTCACTCAGCCACTAGATGTACCTCAGTAACTGCTGTATTTCACTCAGTTACTGCAAATTTACCTCAGTTACTGCAGTATTTCACTAAGTTACAGCAAATTTACCTCAGTTACTGCAGTATTTCACCAAGTTACTGCAAATTTACCTCAGTAACTGCTGTATTTTACTCACGTACTGGAGATTTACTTCAATTACTGCTGTATTTAACTTCTGTATTTCAGTCGCTACTCTGTAAACTAACCACGACACGTAACGAACATTAGCACTTATCTGTGATTAGCGATAATAAGCTACAAGCACTGTTAGCCAGCTAGCTATATGCTTATATGTGCCTGTGAGTAAATTCACCAAAGGTTAGTAAGTGAAATAGCAACTTAACATCATAGAAGACTGCGATTTTTCACGGAACAGACACTGTAAACAGATGTTTTGGCTCGTTAGCTTCGTCACAGCTTCAGGTTCACCTACATAAACTCTACTAGCTCTGAATTAACCGATAAAAGATCCTCAGACACAACAACACTTACCTGAGATACTTGTTGAGGTGTAACGACACCGAAACGCATTTATTTACCGAGTTAAACGTCTTAAAACAGCAGAAATGAATGAGCCGTTAACGTTACTTACCGGTATTAGAAGGGGAAGAGCGGAGCGCCGTTAAACGTGCAGCGGTACAAACGAACGGACTTAACGTTATTCTTACCGTGGTTCATCACACTGAGCACTAAAGTGACTTTCACAAACATTTTAGTACTGAACGGTTTACATTTCCGTCCAGTTACAGAACCGGAGCTCAGCCGTTAACACGAACCGACACTGAAGTTCCGTTCCACTCCCAGTTTAACCCCTGAGCTGCTGAGTCACGTTTAAAGAAAAAAACACGTTTAAACGCTAATTTAATCAGAGCCAGTTTATGCGAAGCCTGGTCATTTTTCTGGTATATAAAACGGCGAAACGCCAGAGGGCGCTGCGAGTGAGTCATATATTTAAAATAAAAACAATGTTAAAATCGTTCGTAATAACTTGATCAAGATATTCCTTTTTTTATTCTAAAGCAATAAAAAAATACTTTTATAGTAAACCCTATAATCAGTTAAAGAATTTGATAGTATTTGATGGTTGTTTTTCTTTTTTTTTCTTTTTTGAAAGATTGATTTTATTAATGTCTGTGCACTTTCAGTTTTAAATGTAATGTTGTTTGTATTCTGTTCTTTTTTATTGGTGGCAATAAAAAGTAAGTTCAAAATCACTTGAAAGTTCAAAATGTGTTAAATGGTGTTTGAGAAACCATTGACCCTACTACGTTTGAGGAAACGTTGACCCTATTGAGTCTGAGGAACACTAGGGCCCTACTAAGTCTAAGAAACTATTGACCTTACTGAGGAAGAGTTGCCCCTGCTAAATCTGAGAAACCATTGAGCCTACTGTGTCTAGAAAGAGTTGACCCTACTGAATCATTAGGACTCTGTCTTGTATCATTCTTGAGCTCTGAGACTCTCACACAAAAAATGTAAGTGTGCGAGTGTACAAGTGAAAGCAATTCACCCACCTCCACCTTTATTTTTAGACTGTGAAAGTATTATTCTTTTCTCAGACTCCCTGTAGTGATATTGACTACAGCACCAGTAGCAGCTGTCTGATCTCAGGTCCTCCAGGGTTGGCTTCACCTTAGATCAGCTCCATTAAACTAACTAAAGCTGTACATCTACTCATTAGACTGACTGACCAACACTCACACAATTCTCTGTACTGGTGTGTGTGTGTGTGTGTGTGTGTCCTCATAAAGACAAGACGTTCTTGTTGTCATCATTCTGGAGTGATTCGGTTTAATACATATATCTAAATACAAACAGTTAAAACCCACATTTACATTAAAACATTATCAATTTCCCAACAGTCTTAATTAAATACTGTACTAACACAGTCGACTGTCTGACTGTATCTCTGTATGGTTATAAGTCCAAACCACTGCAGTTCTTTGACATTGTTTAAATATTAATGCTCCTCTGAACATAAATCATTAATAACTGCATCTATTTTTGTCTCCTCTCTCATCCACTGACCCCAAACCTCTCTCCTCTCTTTTCTCTCTCCCACTTACATCCCTGTCTCTCTCTTTTCTCTCTTCCTTCCCCCCTCTCTATAGATGTTTTCTCTATCCCCCCTTCTGTCTCTCTCTCTCTCTCTCTCTCTCTTTCTTTCTCGCTTCCATCTGTATCTTTCTTTCCACGCTTCCTCTTGTTTCCAGCTCATGTTGGGAGGCTTCAGCCAAAGCAGTGTGTAATCTTTTTGAAAGCTTCTGTTTCTTGTTGAGAAGCTTCATAAATAAATTAACTAATGGAAAACACTATATTATGCAGCACACACACACACACACACACACATTGTGTGTATTCATATATCTGTGTGTGAGAGAGAGAGAGCGAGAGAGATCAGACTACTGTGGGAGAGAGAGAGATTTAACATTGCTATGTGTAAAGTGAGCATAGAGACATCAAATGTCCCCGGTAATGCTCCATTGCCATTGGTCATCACCATAACCATCAACATTACCTCATCACGAGCAATAAGTATTGTCACTTATGTCAACATCATCATCACTATCACCTTTTTCATCAGTAACCATTAATATCAGTATCAGTCACCATTTAGTTCACCATCACAATCATCATCACCACCCTCGATTACCATGCATATCACCACCACAACCATCTTCACATCAGTCACTATAAACATTACCATCACAAACATCTTCACCATCAGCCAACATTACTATCACAATTGCAACTGTCATCATCAGTCACTGTTGACATCATCACCATCACAACCATGATCAGTCACCATTACCATTGTCGCAATCATGGCTATAATCAGCTACCATTAACACTATCACAACCATCTTCACCATCAGTCACCATTAACACCATCACAACCATCATCATCAGTCACCATTAACATCACTATGTCAATCGTCAATAACACCAGTCACTATTTATATCATCACCATCATTTGCATTTACGCCATTTAGCAGACGCTCTTATCCAGAGCGACTAACGTAAGTGACTATAGGTCAGAGTATTTACCATTTACCATTAACGTCACCATCACAACCATCTTCATAACAGCCACCATTAACGTCACCATCACAACCATCTTCATAACAGCCACCATTAACGTCACCATCACAACCATCTTCATAACAGCCACCATTAACGTCACCATCACAACCATCTTCATAACAGCCACCATTAACGTCACCATCACAACCATCTTCATAACAGCTACCATTAACGTCACCATCACAACCATCTTCATAACAGCCACCATTAACGTCACCATCACAACCATCTTAATAACAGCTACCATTAACGTCACCATCACAACCATCTTCATAACAGCCACCATTAACGTCACCATCACAACCATCTTCATAACAGCCACCATTAACGTCACCATCACAACCATCTTCATAACAGCCACCATTAACGTCACCATCACAACCATCTTCATAAGTGCCACCATTAACGTCACCATCACAACCATCTTCATAACAGCTACCATTAACGTCACCATCACAACCATCTTCATAACAGCCACCATTAACGTCACCATCACAACCATCTTCATAACAGCCACCATTAACGTCACCATCACAACCATCTTCATAACAGCTACCATTAACGTCACCATCACAACCATCTTCATAACAGCTACCATTAACGTCACCATCACAACCATCTTCATAACAGCCACCATTAACGTCACCATCACAACCATCTTCATAAGTGCCACCATTAACGTCACCATCACAACCATCTTCATAACAGCTACCATTAACGTCACCATCACAACCATCTTCATAACAGCCACCATTAACGTCACCATCACAACCATCTTCATAAGTGCCACCATTAACGTCACCATCACAACCATCTTCATAACAGCTACCATTAACGTCACCATCACAACCATCTTCATAACAGCTACCATTAACGTCACCATCACAACCATCTTCATAACAGCTACCATTAACGTCACCATCACAACCATCTTCATAACAGCTACCATTAACGTCACCATCACAACCATCTTAATAACAGCTACCATTAACGTCACCATCACAACCATCTTCATAACAGCTACCATTAACGTCACCATCACAACCATCTTAATAACAGCTACCATTAACGTCACCATCACAACCATCTTTATAACAGCTACCATTAACGTCACCATCACAACCATCTTCATAACAGCTACCATTAACGTCACCATCACAACTATCTTCATAAGTGCCACCATTAACGTCACCATCACAACCATCTTCATAACAGCCACCATTAACGTCACCATCACAACCATCTTCATAACAGCCACCATTAACGTCACCATCACAACCATCTTCATAACAGCCACCATTAACGTCACCATCACAACCATCTTCATAACAGCTACCATTAACGTCACCATCACAACCATCTTCATAACAGCTACCATTAACGTCACCATCACAACCATCTTCATAACAGCCACCATTAACGTCACCATCACAACCATCTTCATAACAGCTACCATTAACGTCACCATCACAACCATCTTCATAACAGCCACCATGAACGTCACCATCACAACCATCTTCATAACATCCACCATTAACGTCACCATCACAACCATCTTCATAACAGCCACCATTAACGTCACCATCACAACCATCTTCATAACAGCTACCATTAACGTCACCATCACAACCATCTTCATAACAGCCACCATTAACGTCACCATCACAACCATCTTCATAACAGCTACCATTAACGTCACCATCACAACCATCTTCATAACAGCTACCATTAACGTCACCATCACAACCATCTACATAACAGCTACCATTAACGTCACCATCACAACCATCTTCATAACAGCCACCATTAACGTCACCATCACAACCATCTTCATAACAGCCACCATTAACGTCACCATCACAACCAGCTTTACAGTAGTCACCATTACCATCCCCATCACAACCTATATAAATACCCGTCACCATTCATAGTATCACCATTATTTACCATTAAGACTACCATCTTCACAGTAGTCACTTTTAACATCATCACAACCATCATCATCAGTCACCATTAACACCTTCACCAATACACGATCCTCCCTATCATTCACTATTAACATCACCATTACAACGAGTAACATTATCTTTGTAACCATCATCAGTCACCCTTAACACCATCACAACCATCATCAGTCACCATTAACACATCACCATTTTTTTCAAAGAAAGCTTCCCATGTTAATAGACCGGTTAAATTACCCAGAACGCAGCAGCAAGATTTTATTCCCACATGAAGCTATTCTACTGGGAAAAAAGTCAGGCACCGTTTAACCACACCAGTTTCACAGTTTAACCACAACTGTTTTACGATTTAACCACACCCCTTTCATGGATAAACCACACCAGTTTCACAGTTTAACCACACCCCTTTCATGGATAAACCACACCAGTTTCACTGTTTAACCACAACTGTTTTACGATTTAACCACACCCCTTTCATGGTTACACAGTAGTAATCAATTAGTGAGATGTGGAATGTCGTGCGACTGGGCTGCTGGAGAATCACCGGTGTAGAGAATGTTCTATACTGTGCAGCTGATGCAGAAGGAGGCACTGAGGATCTGTTCTGTCTGAACTGCTCCCTGTAATGTTTCAGGTTTCCAGCTCTGCATTATCAGATCAATAGTGAAGTGAATCGACCAAGATATCTGATATTAGCTGGTATTATTATTAGCATTCGTGATACTCCAGTGCTCCAGAAGTAAACCAGCTCTGGTGTTAGAGTTAGCATCCATGGTGAGAAGAATTAACACAGTAACACAGAAGCTCAATATCAGGGGTGTGTTTCAGGCTGTGTAGATGATTTTACAGTCTACATCAGGTCTACCAAGTGAGATCCTGGTGATCAGGTACCCAGTCAGGTCCCAGTGGTCAGGTATCCAGTCAGGTCCCGGTGATCAGGTACCCAGTTAGGTCCCGGTGGTCAGGTATCCAGTCATGTCCCAGTGGTGAGGTACCCAGTTAGGTCCCGGTGGTGAGGTACCCAGTCAGGTCCTGGTGGTCAGGTACCCAGGTGGTGAGGTACCCAGCGAGGTCCTCATTGTCAGGTACCCAGCAAGGTCCTCATTGTCAGGTACCCAGCGAGGTCCTCATTGTCAGGTACCCAGCAAGGTCCTCATTGTCAGGTACCCAGCGAGGTCCTCATTGTCAGGTACCCAGTGAGATCCTAATTGTCAGGTACCCAGTGAAGTCCCGGTGATCAGGTACCCAGTTAGGTCCCGGTGATCAGGTACCCAGTTAGGTCCCGGTGATCAGGTACCCAGTCATGTCCCAGTGGTGAGGTACCCAGTTAGGTCCCGGTGGTGAGGTACCCAGTCAGGTCCTGGTGGTCAGGTACCCAGGTGGTGAGGTACCCAGCGAGGTCCTCATTGTCAGGTACCCAGCAAGGTCCTCATTGTCAGGTACCCAGCGAGGTCCTCATTGTCAGGTACCCAGCAAGGTCCTCATTGTCAGGTACCCAGCGAGGTCCTCATTGTCAGGTACCCAGTGAGATCCTAATTGTCAGGTACCCAGTGAAGTCCCGGTGATCAGGTACCCAGTCAGGTCCCAGTGGTGAGGTACCCAGTCAGTTCCTGGTGGTCAGGTACCCAGGTGGTGAGGTATCCAGCGAGGTCCTCATTGTCAGGTACCCAGTGAGATCCTAATAGTCAGGTACCCAGTGAGGTCCTCATTGTCAGGTACCCAGTGAGGTCCTGGTGGTCAGATACTCAGTCAGATCCTGGTGGTCCGGGGTAGTGTGATCTGTTTTTAGTGTGAATAAAAACTGAAAGTCTTTTGTTCTGGAGGTGAATGGGTGGAGCAGCCCAGCGGCTCACAGGACACGAGGTTTAACTGTCCAGCACGTGTGGGACGGAAGGAACTGACGGTTTAAGACGAGCAGCACCTTACGTGGGGTCCAGTAATCCCCCGCCTGAATGTGTCAGAGTCACTTAGGAAGGAGTGAGAGAGGGAGAGAGAGAGGGAGAGAGAGAGAGAGAGAGAGGGAGGGAGAGGGAGATTTGCATTGGCTGACAGAAGGTACGCTGGGCGGTCTATTTCAGGACGGGATTTATGCTGTTAGAGGCTACTTCAAATCCTTCGAGAGACAAATAGAGAGCGAGTGAGCGTGAGAGAGAGAGATTCAGAGAGATAGAGTGAGGGAGAGAGAGAGGGAGATATATGTATGTATATATATTCTAGTAATAAACTGCCAGATAATTAGCATTATGGGTAATTTTCTCAGATATAATGGATGTAATGACTTGTTAAATGTTAGCTTGTTGCTGGGTTTCTGGTGTGACTCCTGCAGCTTTAGCCACATTATCTTACAGCAGTCTAACCTATTATAACTATTATTAATCTAAATAATAAATAGTCTATATATTATTATAATCACCACAAACAGCTACATAACCAGGAGAAAGTAATAAGCTCTTATTATTGTGCTAACGGTGGCGCTGTTCGCTGATTATACTCACTCTTATTCCTAATTATTTCAGGACTGGATCCTTTATTTGTGAATAGTGTCAAATAATGGAAGTTGTTTACGTCTATATGGGAATATAGGCAGGACAAACGGGAGAGGGACAAAAGGGAGCAGGACAAACAGGAGTAGGACAAATTGTTGCAGGACAAACAGGAGCATGGGAGCAGGACAAATGGGACAAACAGAACAAATGGGAGCAGGATAAACGGGACAAATGGTAGCGGGACAAACGGGAGTGGGACAAACAGCAGCGGGACAAATAGGAGCGGGACAAATGGGAGTGGGACAAATGCTGCTGATGTTTGACAGGGACGGGCGGAATTTAAATACCTGTCCCGCGTGGATGTTATAATTATTATTTAATTAATTATTAGTCCTTTTATTGGGTTGAGAGTTCATTTTGAAACACAGGTCAGAGTTTCTTGGTTAACATTAGAGATATCTGTGATTTATTTATTTATTTATTTATTTATTTATTTATTTATTATTATTATTATTATTATTATTATTATTATTATTTTGTGTAATCAGATGAAGACAGATTTCCGGAGACGGATTCTAAAGTGTTGTGTTCTATCTTTTTGCTGACGGGACTCAGAAAGGTGACACCGGCGCTGTAGTCTGAGGGTAAACTGTGTTTCTGACCAGGCGTCGCTCCGGACCACACTCGCGTCTATATTAGAGACAATAACTGGATATTAAAGTAGATTATTGATCAGACAGCGTGAAGTGATCAGTAACTGATAGATGACTGTGAGTCGAACTGTCGGTAAAGAAGCTTTTACCATCACCGGTGACCCTTACTGCAGCACCGCGGTCACCCTGCACCGGTACAGGCCTACGGTAACACAGTGTCCACTGTACCCCCCCCATCACAGACCCCCACACACATCTCCCCCCACACACATCTCCCCCCATACACACATCCCCCCATACACACATCCCCCCAACCACACATCCCCCCCACACACTGTTATTAATAGAGTTCTAGCTAATCTGGTTAAGGTCAAGCTGTACCGTAACACACACACACACACACGTTCCGGAAGTTAGCTACACACTCACACACGTCACACTCCTACTCACACACACACACACTCACACACTCACACACGTCACACTCCTACTCACACACACACACACACTCACACACTCACACACATCACAAAGTTACGCACAGACAACCCCCCGGGGGCCCAGGCCGGACCCTCAGCCCCCAGCGCGTCCTACCCGTGCAGTCTCCTGAGCGCTTTCGCCGCCTCAGCCTTCACGCGCTCCGGCCGCACCTCCATCCTCTCAGCCGCTCACCAGCCTGCGTCTGCTCCGGGATACGGCTCCGGCTCCGGGACACACCGACTCCCACTGAGACACCGAGCCCCGCCCAGAAGACCTAAAGCCCCACCCACTGCCTCACACACATCCTCAGGATAATCCTCTGCACACACTCTCTCTTACCATCACACACATACTCTCCTACACACACACACACACATATACTCTCCTACAAACACACACACACATATTCTCTCCTACACACACACACACACACATATACTCTCCTACACACACACACACACACACATATACTCTCCTACAAACACACACACACATATTCTCTCCTACACACACACACACACACACACACATATACTCTCCTACACACACACACACACACACACACATATACTCTCCTACACACACACACACACACACACACACACACACACACACATATATACTCTCCTACACACAAACACACACACATATACTCTCCTACACACACACACATATACTCTCCTACACACACACACACACACATATACTCTCCTACACACACACATACTCTCCTATACAAACACACACATATACTCTCCTATACACACACACACATACATACTCTCCTACACACACACACACACATATACTCTCCTACACACACACACACACACACACACTCTCCTATACAAACACACACATATACTCTCCTACACACACACACACACACATATATACTCTCCTACACACAAACACACACACATATACTCTCCTACACACACACACACACACACATATACTCTCTTACACACACACACACACACACACACACACACACACACACACATATACTCTCCTACACACACACACACACACACACACACACATATATACTCTCCTACACACACACACACACACACACACACACACACACATATACTCTCCTACACACACACACACACACACACACACACATATATACTCTCCTACACACACACACACACATATACTCTCCTACACACACACACACACACATATACTCTCCTACACACACACACACACACACATACTCTCCTATACACACACACGCACATATACTCTCCTACACACACACACACACACACACATATACTCTCCTACACACACACACACACACACACACACATATACTCTCCTACACACACACACACACACACATACTTTCCTACACACACACACATACTCTCCTACACACACACACACTCTCTCTCTCTCGCTCTCTCTCTCTCTTACCATCACACACATACTCTCCTATACAAACACACACACATATACTCTCCTACACACACACACACACACACATATACTCTCCTACACACACACACACACACACATACTCTCCTACACACACATATACTCTCCTATACACACACACACATATACTCCCCTACACACACACACACATATACTCTCCTATACACACACATATACTCTCATATACACACACACACATATACTCTCCTATACACACACACACACACACACACTCTCTCTCTCTCTTACCATCACACACATACTCTCCTATACACACACACACATATACTCTCCGATACACACACACACATACATACTCTCCTACACACACACACACACACACACACACACACACATATACTCTCCTTTACACACACATATACTCTCCTATACACACACACACACACACACACACATACATACTCTTCTATACACACACACACACACACACACACACACACACACATATATATTCTCCTACACACACACACATATACTCTCCTACACACACACACACACACACACACACATATACTCTCCTATACACACACGCACACACACATATACTCTCCTATACACACACACATACATACTCTCCTATACACACACACACACATATTCTCCTACACACACACACTCTCCTATACACATACACACACACACATACACACATACTCTCCTATATACACACACAGACACACACACATATACTCTCCTACACACACACATACTTTCCTATACACATACACACACACACACACATACACACACACACACATATATACTCTCCTATACACACACACACTTTCCTATACACACACACACACATATACTCTCCTACACACACACATACATATACTCTCCTACACACACACACACACACACATATACTCTCCTATACACACACACATACACATACTCTCCTACACACACACACACACATACTCTCCTATACACACACATACACACACATACTCTCCTATACACACACACACACACACATATACTCTCCTACACACACACACACACACACACACACACATACTCTCCTATACACACACACACACACACACACACACACACACTCCTATACACACACACACACACACACATATACTCTCCTACACACACACACACACACACACACACTCTCCTACACACACACACACACACACACATACTCTCCTATACACACACATATATACTCTCCTATACACACACACACTCCTATACACACACACACACACACATACTCTCCTACACACACGCACACTCCTATACACACACATACTCTCCTATACACACACACACACACATATACTCTCCTATACACACACATGTACTCTACACACACACACATATACTCTCCTACACACACACACACACACTCTCCTATACACAAACACACACACACACTCCTATACACACATACACACACACACACACACACTCCTATACACACACACACACTCTCCTAGACACACACATACTCACACACACATACTCTCCTATACACACACACACACTCTCCTAGACACACACACACATACACTCTCCTAGACACACACACACACACACTCTCTCCTAGACACACGCACACATACTCACACACACATACTCTCCTATACTCACACACACTCCCATACACACACACACACACACTCTCCTAGACACACACATACTCACACACACATACTCTCCTATACACACACACACACTCTCCTAGACACACACACACATACACTCTCCTAGACACACACACACACACACTCTTTCCTAGACACACGCACACATACTAACACACACATACTCTCCTATACTCACACACACTCCCATACACACACACACACACACACTCTCTCCTAGACACACACACACACATACTCTCCTAGACATACACACACACACACATACACACATATACACACATACACTCACTCTCTCTGTCTCTCTCTCTCACACATGCTCGTCTTGCTGCACTTGTGGGGACTTGTATTGATTTCCATTGGTTTGTGTATTCATGTAGCTAGTAATTCTACACCATCACCCAGCATTACCCGTAAACCTAAACACTCACACACACCTACACACACATACACACACACACATACACACACATACACACACATACATACACTAGCTGAGCCCCCACAGGACCACCACAGAGCAGGTACTATTTGGATGGTGATACTGGTACGGTGCTGGTATGTTAGTGTGGATAACAGTGGACCTTTAAATACCTCAGTGTCGCTGCTGGACTGAGAATCGTCCACCAACCAAAACTATCCAGACAGCAGTGTCCGGTGGGCGGCGTCCTGTGTCCACTGATGAAGAACTAGAGGAACACAAACTGTGCAGCAGCAGATGAGCTACTGTCTCTGACTTTACATCTACAAGGTGGACCAGCAAGTTGTAGGAGTGTCTAATAGAGTGGACAGTGAGTGGACACAGTGTTTAAACACTCCAGCAGCACTGCTGTGTCTGATCCACTCACATCAGTGCAACAAACACTAACTCAGTGTCACTGCAGTGCTGAGAATGATCCACCTCCCTAATAGTATCTGCTCTGTGGTGGTCCTGATCATTAAAGAACAGAGTAATAAAGTCTACAGAGAATCAGATGAACTACAGTCTGTAAGTGGAGCTACACAGTGTGTGTGTGGTTCTGGTTGTGACCTCTGAAAGCAGCTTAGGGTGATCTTCCCTCTGTTCACACACACTCTATCTCACACACACACACACACACACACATACACACACACACTCCCCGTTTATTTCTCGGTATTAACACACGCTGCCACCTGGTGGTATGATCATGTCCCTACTGCCAAACTCCTCTTGCTGCTCGTCACACAAGATACATTAACAAACACTGAGAAAGTAAACACAAAACAAACAAACAAACAAACAAACAAACAAACAGTATAGCCACTGTCCAATGAAAAACATGTTTGTTTATTTTAATTTTTTAAACAGCAGCTGTCCTTCACGATGAGTGGACTAATAGAAATGTTTAGAAATGTTCTAAACTCTGGTTCCATTGACTTCCACTCAAACTCCAGACTGCTGCTGTTCTCTCCTGTAGAGTTACTGTAACAGAGATACTTGTTTGTAATGTACGTTCAGCAGTCGCTCAGTCCACAGAATCGAAAGCAGAACAGTGGATGAAAAGTTACCCGCTCGTGTTCCGGTGCTGCCGCAGGAAGTTTGAGACCAGTGTCGGAGTGGGTGATCGGGAGAGTCGGGAGTCTTGTGACCAGAATGTCACTGGTTTGATCTTCTGAACCGACAGGACACGACTGAAGATCCCTCCAACAGCAAACCCTCACCTGAACCCCGCCTCTGTGGATAGGGCTGCTCACCAGTCTCGGCAAGTGTCACACTGCCCCCTAGTGTGTTCACTAGTGTGTTTGTGAATGTAGGTGTTTCACAGCCCCTAGTGTGTGTGTTCACTAGTGTGTGTGTGTATATATGTGGGTGTTTCACTGCCCCTGGTTTGTGTTCACTAGTGTGTGTGTGTGTGGGTGTTTCACTGCCCCCTAGTGTGTGTGTGTATGTGGGTGTTTCACTGCCCCCTAGTGTGTTCACTAGTGTGTTTGTGAATGTAGGTGTTTCACAGCCCCTAGTGTGTGTGTTCACTAGTGTGTGTGTATATATATGTGGGTGTTTCACTGCCCCTGGTTTGTGTTCACTAGTGTGTGTGTGTGGGGGGGGGGGGGTGTTTCACTGCACCCTAGTGTGTGTGTGTATGTGGGTGTTTCACTGCCCCCTAGCGTGTATGTTCACTAGTGTGTGTGTGTGTGTATATGTGGGTGTTTCACTGCCCCCTGGTTTGTGTGTGTGTTCACTAGTGTGTGTGTGTGTATGTAGGTGGTGCATGGATAATGGTTACCCGGGGGGTGACCCCAGTCTACAGCATGAAGATTAATCCCTGGTGCCCAGTTGCCCGGACACTTTGGGGGGCGGTTGAAATGAGACTGTGAGTGTGTTTATCATTACTGTCAGTTCACAGAGTCACACAGTTTAACTGGAAACAGCTTTACAGAGACTTTTATTTTAAAATGCAGTTAGTTAGCAGTTAGCATTATACAGGTTACAGTGTGAGCGTTAGAGTGTGAGCGTTACAGTGTGAGTGTTAGTGTGTGAGTGTTAGTGTGTGAGTGTTAGTGTGTGAGCGTTAGAGTGTGAGCATTAGAGTGTGAGCGTTACAGTGTGAGCGTTACAGTGTGAGCGTTACAGTGTGAGTATTAGAGTGTGACTGTTACAGTGTGAGTGTTACAGTGTGTGTTAGAGTGTGAGTATTAGAGTGTGAGTGTTAGTGTGTGAGTGTTAGTGTGTGAGTGTTAGTGTGAGTATTAGAGTGCGAGTGTTAGAGTGCGAGTGTTAGAGTGTGAGTGTTAGTGTGTGAGTGTTAGAGTGTGAGTGTTAGTGTGTGAGTGTTAGTGTGTGAGTGTTAGAGTGTGAGTATTAGAGTGTGTGTGACAGAGTGTGAGTGTGAGTATTAGAGTGTGAGTGTTACAGTGTGAGTGTTAGAGTGTGTTAGTGTGAGTGTTAGTGTGTGAGTGTTAGAGTGTGAGTGTTAGTGTGTGAGTGTTAGTGTGTGAGTGTTAGTGTGTGAGTGTTAGAGTGTGAGTATTAGAGTGTGAGTGATAGAGTGTGAGTGTGAGTATTAGAGTGTGAGTGTTAGTGTGAGTGATAGAGTGTGAGTGTGAGTATTAGAGTGTGAGTGTTAGTGTGAGTGTTAGTGTCAATATTAGAGTGCGAGTGTTAGAGTGTGAATATTAGTGTGAGTGTTAGTGTGTGAGTGTTAGTGTCTGAGTATTAGAGTGTGAGTATTAGAGTGTGAGTGTTAGTGTGAGTGTTACAGTGTGAGCGTTAGAGTGTGAGTGTTACAGTGTGAGTGTTACAGTGTGAGTACTAGAGTGTGAGTGTTACAGTGTGAGTGTTAGTGTGTGAGTGTTAGTGTGTGAGTGTTAGAGTGTGAGTGTTAGTGTGTGAGTGTTAGTGTGTGAGTGTTAGTGTGTGAGTGTTAGAGTGTGAGTGTTAGTGTGTGAGTGTTAGAGTGTGAGTGTTAGAGTGTGAGTGTTAGAGTGTGAGAGTTAGTGTGTGAGTGTTAGAGTGTGAGTATTAGAGTGTGAGTGTTAGTGGGTGTGTTAGAGTGTGAGTGTTAGTGTGTGAGTGTTAGAGTGTGAGTGTTAGTGTGAGTATTAGAGTGCGAGTGTTAGAGTGCGAGTGTTAGAGTGTGAGTGTTAGTGTGTGAGTGTTAGAGTGTGAGTGTTAGTGTGTGAGTGTTAGAGTGTGAGTATTAGAGTGTGAGTGATAGAGTGTGAGTGTGAGTATTAGAGTGTGAGTGTTAGAGTGTGAGTGTTAGAGTGTGAGTATTAGAGTGTGAGTGTTACAGTGTGAGTGTTAGAGTGTGAGTGTTAGTGTGAGTGTTAGTGTGTGAGTGTTAGTGTGTGAGTGTTAGAGTGTGAGTGTTAGAGTGTGAGTGTTAGAGTGTCAGTATTAGTGTGTGAGTATTAGTGTGTGAGTGTTAGAGTGTTAGAGTGTGAGTGTTAGTGTGTGAGTGTTAGTGTGTGAGTGTTAGAGTGTGAGTGTTAGTGTGAGTATTAGAGTGTGAGTGTTAGAGTGTGAGTGTTAGAGTGTGAGTGTTAGTGTGTGAGTGTTAGAGTGTGAGTGTTAGTGTGTGAGTGTTAGAGTGTGAGTATTAGAGTGTGAGTGTGAGTATTAGAGTGTGAGTGTTACAGTGTGAGTGTTAGAGTGTGAGTGTTAGAGTGTGAGTGTTAGTGTGAGTGTTAGAGTGTGAGTGTTAGAGTGTGAGTGTTAGAGTGTAAGTGTTAGTGTGTGAGTGTTAGAGTGTGAGTGTTAGAGTGTGAGTGTTAGTGTGTGAGTGTTAGTGTGAGTATTAGAGTGTGAGTATTAGAGTGTGAGTGTTAGAGTGTGAGTGTTAGTGTGAGTATTAGAGTGAGTATTAGAGTGTGAGTGTTAGTGTGAGTGTTAGTGTGTGAGTGTTAGTGTGAGGATTAAAGTGTGAGTGTTAGTGTGTGAGTGTTAGAGTGTGACTGTTAGTGTGAGTGTTAGAGTGTGAGTGTTAGAGTGTGAGTATTAGAGTGTGAGTATTAGATTGTGAGTATTAGAGTGTGAGTGTTAGTGTGTGAGTGTTAGTGTGTGAGTATTAGAGTGTGAGTGTTAGAGTGTGAGTGTTAGAGTGTGAGTGTTAGTGTGAGTATTAGAGTGTGAGTATTAGAGTGTGAGTGTTAGTGTTAGTGTGAGTGTTAGTATGAGTGTTAGAGTGTGAGTGTTAGTGTGAGTGTTAGAGTGTGAGTATTAGAGTGTGAGTGTTAGTGTGAGTGTTAGTGTCAATATTAGAGTGTGAATATTAGAGTGAGTATTAGAGTGTGAGTGTTAGTGTGAGTGTTAGAGTGTGAGTGTTAGTGTGAGTGTTAGAGTGTGAGTATTAGAGTGTGAGTATTAGAGTGTGAGTGTTAGTGTGAGTGTTAGTGTCAATATTAGAGTGTGAATATTAGAGTGAGTATTAGAGTGTGAGTGTTAGAGTGTGAGTATTAGAGTGTGAGTGTTAGAGTGTGAGTGTTAGAGTGTGAGTGTTAGAGTGTGTGTTAGTGTGTGAGTGTTAGAGTGTGAGTGTTAGAGTGTGAGTATTAGAGTGTGAGTATTAGAGTGTGAGTGTTAGAGTGTGAGTGTTAGAGTGTGAGTATTAGTGTGTGAGTGTTAGAGTGTGTGTTAGTGTGTGAGTGTTAGAGTGTGAGTGTTAGAGTGTGAGTATTAGAGTGTGAGTATTAGAGTGGGAGTGTTAGAGTGGGAGTGTTAGAGTGGGTGTGTTAGTGTGAGTATTAGAGTGGGAGTGTTAGAGTGGGAGTGTTAGTGTGAGTATTAGAGTGTGAGTATTAGAGTGTGAGTGTTAGAGTGTGAGTATTAGTGTGTGAGTGTTAGAGTGTGTGTTAGTTTGTGAGTGTTAGAGTGTGAGTGTTAGAGTGTGAGTATTAGAGTGTGAGTTTTAGAGTGTGTGTTAGAGTGTGAGTATTAGAGTGTGAGTGTTAGTGTGTGAGTGTTAGTGTGTGAGTGTTATAGTGTGAGTGTTAGAGTGTGAGTGTTAGAGTGTGAGTGTTAGAGTGTGAGTATTAGAGTGTAAGTATTAGAGTGTGAGTGTTAGTGTGAGTGTTAGTGTGAGTATTAGAGTGTGAGTATTAGAGTGTGAGTGTTAGATTGTGAGTGTTAGTGTGAGTATTAGAGTGTGAGTGTTAGATTGTGAGTGTTAGTGTGTGTTAGAGTGTGAGTGTTAGAGTGTGAGTGTTAGAATGTGAGTGTTAGAGTGTGAGTGTTAGAGTGTGAGTGTTAGAGTGTGAGTGTTAGAATGTGAGTATTAGAGTGTGAGTGTTAGAGTGTGATTATTAGAGTGTGAGTGTTAGAGTGTGAGTATTAGAGTGTGAGTGTTAGTGTGAGTGTTCGAGTGTGTGTTAGAGTGTGAGTGTTAGAATGTGAGTATTAGAGTGTGAGTATTAGAGTGTGTGTGTTAGAGTGTGAGTGTTAGAATGTGAGTATTAGAGTGTGAGTGTTAGAGTGTGAGTGTTAGAGTGTGAGTGTTAGAATGTGAGTATTAGAGTGTGAGTGTTAGAGTGTGATTATTAGAGTGTGAGTGTTAGAGTGTGAGTATTAGAGTGTGAGTGTTAGTGTGAGTGTTCGAGTGTGTGTTAGAGTGTGAGTGTTAGAATGTGAGTATTAGAGTGTGAGTATTAGAGTGTGTGTGTTAGAGTGTGAGTGTTAGAATGTGAGTATTAGAGTGTGAGTGTTAGAGTGTGATTATTAGAGTGTGAGTATTAGAGTGTGAGTGTTAGAGTGTGAGTGTTAGAGTGTGAGTATTAGAGTGTGAGTGTTAGAGTGTGAGTATTAGAGTGTGAGTGTTAGAGCGAGTGTTAGAGTGTGAGTATTAGAGTGTGAGTGTTAGAGTGTGTGTTAGGGTATGAGTGTTAGAGTGTGAGTGTTAGAATGTGAGTATTAGAGTGTGAGTGTTAGAGTGTGATTATTAGAGTGTGAGTATTAGAGTGTGAGTGTTAGAGTGTGAGTGTTAGAGTGTGAGTATTAGAGTGTGAGTGTTAGAGTGTGAGTATTAGAGTGTGAGTGTTAGAGCGAGTGTTAGAGTGTGAGTATTAGAGTGTGAGTGTTAGAGTGTGTGTTAGGGTGTGAGTGTTAGAGTGTGAGTATTAGAGTGTGAGTGTTAGAGTGTGAGTGTTAGAGTGTGAGTATTAGAGTGTGAGTGTTAGAATGTGTGTTAGAGTGTGAGTGTTAGAGTGTGAGTATTAGAGTGTGAGTGTTAGAGTGTGTGTTAGAGTGTGAGTGTTAGAGTGTGAGTATTAGAGTGTGAGTGTTAGAGTGTGAGTGTTAGAGTGTGAGTATTAGAGTGTGAGTGTTAGAATGTGTGTTAGAGTGTGAGTGTTAGAGTGTGAGTGTTAGAGTGTGTGTTAGAGTGTGAGTGTTAGAGTGTGAGTGTTAGAGTGTGAGTATTACAGTGTGAGTGTTAGAATGTGTGTTAGAGTGTGAGTGTTAGAGTGTGAGTGTTAGAGTGTGTGTTAGAGTGTGAGTGTTAGAGTGTGTGTTAGAGTGTGAGTGTTAGAGTGTGAGTATTAGAGTGTGAGTGTTAGAGTGTGAGTATTAGAGTGTGAGTATTAGAGTGTGAGTATTAGAGTGTGAGTGTTAGAGTGTGAGTATTAGAGTGTGAGTATTAGAGTGTGAGTGTTAGAGTGTGAGTATTAGAGTGTGAGTATTAGAGTGTGAGTGTTAGAGTGAGTGTTAGAATGTGTGTTAGAGTGTGAGTATTAGAGTGTGAGTATTAGAGTGTGTGTGTTAGAGTGTGAGTGTTAGAGTGTGAGTATTAGAGTGTGAGTATTAGAGTGTGAGTGTTAGAGTGTGAGTATTAGAGTGTGAGTATTAGAGTGTGTGTGTTAGAGTGTGAGTATTAGAGTGTGAGTATTAGAGTGTGAGTATTAGAGTGTGAGTGTTAGAGTGTGAGTATTAGAGTGTGAGTGTTAGAGTGTGTGTGTTAGAGTGTGAGTATTAGAGTGTGAGTATTAGAGTGTGAGTATTAGAGTGTGAGTGTTAGAGTGTGAGTGTTAGAGTGTGAGTATTAGAGTGTGAGTGTTAGAGTGTGAGTATTAGAGTGTGAGTATTAGAGTGTGTGTGTTAGAGTGTGAGTATTAGAGTGTGAGTATTAGAGTGTGAGTATTAGAGTGTGAGTATTAGAGTGTGAGTGTTAGAGTGTATGTAGGTTTGTTATTGCAGGCTAGTATTGCTAACGCTAAGTGGGACAGTCAGTGCTAACGCTAAGCTAGCGGAGGAGAACAAGTTCCTCGTCCAGATGTTCTTCAGAGGAAGCTCCTCTGCAGGTCCTGCGCGGAGATGGTTCTGAGAGGAACGGGCCGGGGAGGGCGGGGTGGGGGGAACGGGGACGCCAGAGGAGGAGGAGACAGAGACGGAGGAAGAGTGATGATGGAGGGAGTGTCTGAGACAGAGCCGTAATTCATTCCTCTCTCTGTCCATCCATCCAGCCGTCCACAGCTACCAAAGAGAGACGGGGACGAGCCACTCATGTCCAGAGATACATCTAACAGAGACAGAAAGAGAGAGAGAGAAATACATACAGAGAGAGAGAGAGAGAGAGAGAGAGAGAGAGAGAGAGAGAGAGAGAGAGAGAGAGAAATACATACAGAGAGAGAGAGAAATACATACAGAGAGAGAGAGAGACAGAGAGAGAGAGAGAGAGAGAGAGAGAGAGAGAGAAATACATACAGAGAGAGAGAGACAGAGAGAGACAGAGAGAATTAGAGGAAAAGAGAGACAGAGACAGAGAAAGAGAGACAGAGAGAGAAACAGAGAGAGACAGAGAGAGAGAGAGAAATACATACAGAGAGAGAGAGAGAGAGAGAGAGACAGAGAGAGAGAGAGAGACAGAGAGAGAGACAGAGAGAGAGAGGGAGAGAGAGAGAGACAGAGAGAGACAGAGAGAGAAACAGAGAGAGACAGAGAGAATTAGAGGAAAAGAGAGACAGAGACAGAGAAAGAGAGACAGAGAGAGAAACAGAGAGAGAGAGACAGAGAGAGACAGAGAGAATTAGAGAAAAAGAGAGACAGACCTTTAAGGTTAAGGTTACTGAGGTTAAGGTTAGGTTTAGGTGTAGGTGTAGTATTATATAAGGTACTGAGGTTAAGGTTAGGTTTAGGTGTAGGTGTAGTATTATATAAGGTACTGAGGTTAAGGTTAGGTTTAGGTGTAGGTGTAGTATTATATAAGGTACTGAGGTTAAGGTTAGGTTTAGGTGTAGTATTATATAAGGTACTGAGGTTAAGGTTAGGTTTAGGTGTAGGTGTAGTATTATATAAGGTACTGAGGTTAAGGTTAGGTTTAGGTGTAGGTGTAGTATTATATAAGGTACTGAGGTTAAGGTTAGGTTTAGGTGTAGTATTATATAAGGTACTGAGGTTAAGGTTAGGGTTAGGTGTAGGTGTAGTATTATATAAGGTACTGAGGTTAAGGTTAGGTTTAGGATTAGGTGTAGTATTATATAAGGTACTGAGATTAAGGTTAGAGTTAGGTGTAGGTGTAGTATTATATAAGGTACTGAGGTTAAGGTTAGGTTTAGGTGTAGTATTATATAAGGTACTGAGGTTAAGGTTAGGTTTAGGTGTAGTATTATATAAGGTACTGAGGTTAAGGTTAGGGTTAGGTTTAGGTGTAGTATTATATAAGGTACTGAGGTTAAGGTTAGGTTTAGGTGTAGTATTATATAAGGTACTGAGGTTAAGGTTAGGTGTAGGTGTAGTATTATATAAGGTACTGAGGTTAAGGTTAGGTGTAGGTGTAGTATTATATAAGGTACTGAGGATAAGGTTAGGTTTAGGTGTAGTATTATATTAGGTACTGAGGTTAAGGTTAGGTTTAGGTGTAGTATTATATAAAGTACTGAGGTTAAGGTTAGGTTTAGGTGTAGGTGTAGTATTATATAAGGTACTGAGATTAAGGTTAGGTTTAGGTGTAGGTGTAGTATTATATAAGGTACTGAGGTTAAACTTAGGTTTAGGTGTAGGTGTAGTATTATATAAAGTACTGAGGTTAAGGTTAGGTTTAGGTGTAGGTGTAGTATTATATAAGGTACTGATGTTAAGCTTAGGTTTAGGTGTAGGTGTAGGTGTAGTATTATATAAGGTACTGAGGTTGAGGTTAGGTTTAGGTGTAGGTGTAGTATTATATAAGGTACTGAGGTTAAGGTTAGGTTTAGGTTTAAGTGTAGTATTATATAAGGTACTGAGGTTAAGGTTAGGTGTAGGTGTAGTATTATATAAGGTACTGAGGTTAAGGTTAGGTTTAGGTGTAGGTGTAGTATTATGTAAGGTACTGAAGTTAAGGTTAGGTTTAGGTGTAGTATTATATTAGGTACTGAGGTTAAGGTTAGGTTTAGGTGTAGGTGTAGTATTATATTAGGTACTGAGGTTAAGGTTAGGTTTAGGTTTAGGTGTAGTATTATATAAGATACTGAGGTTAAGGTTAAGGTTAGGTTTAGGTGTAGTATTATATAAGGTACTGAGGTTAAGGTTAGGTTTAGGTGTAGGTGTAGTATTATATAAGGTACTGAGGTTAAGGTTAGGGTTAGGTTTAGGTGTAGCTGTAGTATTATATAAGGTACTGAGGTTAAGGTTAGGTTTAGATGTAGTATTATATACGGTACTGAGGTTAAGGTTAGGTTTAGGTGTAGTGTTATATAAGGTACTGAGGTTAAGGTTAGGTTTAGGTGTAGGTGTAGTATTATATAAGGTTAAGGTCAGGTTTAGGTGTAGTAAACCTGAGGTTAAGGTCAGGTTTAGGTGTGGTATTATATAAGGTACTGAGGTTTAGGTTAGGTTTAGGTTTAGGTGTAGTATTATATTAGGTACTGAGGTTAAGGTTAGGTTGAGGTTTAGGTGTAGTATTATATAAGGTACTGAGGTTTAGGTTAGGTTTAGGTGTAGTATTATGTAAGGTACTGAGGTTGAGGTTAGGTTTAGGTGTAGGTGTAGTATTTTATAAGGTACTGAGGTTAAGGTTAAGGTTAGGTTTAGGTGTAGTATTATATAAGGTACTGAGGTTAAGGTTAGAGTTAGGTGTAGGTGTAGTATGATATAAGGTACTGAGGTTAAGGTTAGGTTTAGGTTTAGGTGTAGTATTATATTAGGTACTGAGGTTAAGGTTAGGTTGAGGTTTAGGTGTAGTATTATATAAGGTACTGAGGTTAAGGTTAGGTTTAGGTGTAGGTGTAGTATATAAGGTACTGAGGTTAAGGTTAGGTTTAGGTGTAGTATTATATAAGGTACTGAGGTTAAGGTTAGGGTTAGGTTTAGGTGTAGGTGTAGTATTATATAAGGTACTGAGGTTAAGGTTAGGTTTAGGTGTAGGTGTAGTATTATATAAGGTACTGAGGTTAAGGTTAGGTTTAGGTGTAGGTGTAGTATTATGTAAGAAACTAAGGTTAAGGTTAGGTTTAGGTGAAGTATTATATTAGGTACTGAGGTTAAGGTTAGGTTTAGGTGTAGGTGTAGTATTATATAAGGTACTGAGGTTAAGGTTAGGTTTAGGTGTAGGTGTAGTATTATATAAGGTACTGAGGTTAAGGTTAGGTTTAGGTTTAGGTGTAGTATTATATAAGGTACTGAGATTAAGGTTAGAGTAAGGTGTAGGTGTAGTATTATATAAGGTACTGAGGTTAAGGTTAGGTTTAGGTGTAGTATTATATAATGTACTGATGTTAAGGTTAGGTGTAGGTGTAGTATTATATAAGGTACTGAGGTTAGGTTTAGGTGTAGGTGTAGTATTATATAAGGTACTGAGGTTAAGGTTAGGGTTAGGTGTAGGTGTAGTATTATATAAGGTACTGAGGTTAGGTTTAGGTGTAGGTGTAGTATTTTATAAGGTACTGAGGTTAAGGTTAGGTTTAGGTGTAGTATTATATAAGGTACTGAGGTTAGGTTTAGGTGTAGGTGTAGTATTATATAAGGTACTGAGGTTAAGGTTAGGGTTAGGTGTAGGTGTAGTATTATATAAGGTACTGAGGTTAAGGTTAGGGTTAGGTGTAGGTGTAGTATTATATAAGGTACTGAGGTTAAGGTTAGGTTTAGGTGTAGGTGTAGTATTATATAAGGTACTGAGGTTAGGTTTAGGTGTAGGTGTAGTATTATATAAGGTACTGAGGTTAAGGTTAGGTTTAGGTGTAGTATTATATAAGGTACTGAGGTTAGGTTTAGGTGTAGGTGTAGTATTATATAAGGTACTGAGGTTAAGGTTAGGTTTAGGTTTAGGTGTAGTATTATATAGTTATGGTTAAACAAAGATCAATAGAAACCTATGGATGACCTCACTAGTATAGTAAAACAAACATGTGTGTGTGTATGATTACCTGTGTCGTGCAGTTGAGTGTGTATGTTTACCTGTGTCATGCAGTTGTGTGTGTGTGTAGGTGTATGTATGTTTACCTGTGTCATGCAGTTGTGTGTGTGTGTAGGTGTGTGTGTGTTTACCTGTATAGTGTAGTTGTGTGTGTGTGTGTATACTTGTGTCAAGCAGTTGTGTGTGTTTACCTGTGTCATGCAGTTGTGTGCATGCGTAGGTGTGTGTGTGTGTATGTGTGTGTGTGTGTGATTACCTGTGTCATGCAGTTGTGTGTGTGTTTACCTGTGCCGTGCAATTGTGTGTTTGTGTGTGTTTACCTGTGTTGTGCAGTTGTGTGTGTGTGTGTGTTTACCTGTGTCGTGCAATTGTGTGTGTGTGTGTGTTTACCTGTGTCTTGCGTTTGTGTGTGTGTGTTTACCTGTGTCGTGCAGTTGTGTGTGTGTGTGTTTACCTGTGTCGTGCAGTTGTGTGTGTGTGCTTACCTGTGTCATGCAGGTGTGTATGTGTTTATCTGTGTCTTGCATTTGTGTTTGTATGTGTGTGTGTTTACCTGTGTCGTACAGTTGTATGTGTGTGTGTTTGTGTGTGTGTTTACCTGTGTCGTGCAGTTGTGTGTGTGTGTTTACCTGTGTTGTACAGTTGTGTGTGTGTGTGCGTGTGTGTGTGTGTTTACCTGTGTCGTGCAGTTGTGTGTGTGTGTGTGTGTGTTTACCTGTGTAGTGCAGTTGTGTGTGTGTGTTTACCTGTGTCGTGCAGTTGTGTGTGTGTGTTTACCTGTGTCGTACAGTTGTGTGTGTGTGTGTGTGTGTGTGTTTGCCTGTGTTGTACAGTTGTGTGTGTATGTGTTTACCTGTGTTGTACAGTTGTGTGTGTGTGTGTGTGTTTACCTGTGTCGTGCAGTTGTGTGTGTGTGTGTGTGTGTGTTTACCTGTGTTGTACAGTTGTGTGTGTGTGTGTTTACCTGTGTTGTACAGTTGTGTGTGTGTGTGTGTGTTTACCTGTGTTGTACAGTTGTGTGTGTGTGTGTGTGTGTTTGCCTGTGTTGTACAGTTGTGTGTGTGTGTTTACCTGTGTTGTACAGTTGTGTGTGTGTGTGTGTGTGTTTACCTGTGTAGTGCAGTTGTGTGTGTGTGTTTACCTGTGTCGTGCAGTTGTGTGTGTGTGTTTACCTGTGTCGTACAGTTGTGTGTGTGTGTGTGTGTGTGTGTTTGCCTGTGTTGTACAGTTGTGTGTGTGTGTGTTTACCTGTGTTGTACAGTTGTGTGTGTGTGTGTGTGTGTGTGTGTGTTTGCCTGTGTTGTACAGTTGTGTGTGTGTGTGTGTGTTTACCTGTGTTGTACAGTTGTGTGTGTGTGTGTGTGTGTGTTTACCTGTGTCGTGCAGTTGTGTGTGTGCGTAGGGGTGTTTAGTGTAGAACTGGTTGTAGATGCAGTAAATCACACCCATCAGTGTTATGGTTCCCACAGAGGCGGCGATGAACACTCCCAGCTTGTTGTTGTCCTTGTTTATATGAGCGTCTGTCATACAAACACAAACGTTACACTACAGATACAATCAAACGTCACCAGTAATGCAGTCACTAGTGTAACTGAGGGTACGTCAGTCTGTAGGACATTAACATGCTAAATATTCAGACTAGTGGTGAATTTCATCACACAAATAAAAATATCTAATCAATAATCAATAATCTTCTGTTTGAATAAAACCTGTAAACGTTGTGTTTTAAAAGTGTAACTGATTTGTTTCAGCTCTTCTCACTGGTCTGTGTTTAGATCTGGTTTTAATGATGTACGATTGTATTAACTTAACAGTGTTTGTGTTGATTTGCTTCTCTGCAGTATGATCTTATATCTGTTTATATTATATTATATTATATTATATTATATTATATTATATTATATTATAATACACTATATTATATTATATTATATTATATTATATTATAATACACTATATTATATTATATTATATTATAATACACTATATTATATTATATTATATTATATTATATTATATTATATTATATTATATTATATTATATTATATTATATTTCTTATCTTAAGACGGTTGTGAGGTCATTAGGAGATTATTTAACTCTACACACTATTAGAACTATTTGCCACATGTGCTTGTGTGAAACACCCACATATAAACACACACTAGTGAACACACACACTAGGAGGCAGTGAAACACCCACATATAAACACACACTAGTGAACACACACACTAGGAGGCAGTGAAACACCCACATATAAACACACACTAGTGAACACACACACTAGGAGGCAGTGAAACACCTACATATACACACACTAGTGTGGTGGTTTACGGGATTGACCGGATTCCTAACCTCCAGCCCACAACTGCCCCCCGACAGCGTCAGCCCGACTTTGCCCTGACAAGAGTTCCTGGCTAAGAATGGCGGTGTGAGAGCAGCAGTCGATCCTAAACAGACCTAATCCTCAATCTCACTGCACTGGCAGACAGTCTGACTTCATTTACTGATAGAAAAGCCTCCGCCTTGTTTCTAACAGCCGCGTGCAGCTTCATTTCAGCTCAGTATTCGTGACTGGACGACTGGACGACTGGACTGAGCTCACTTCACTAGTCGTACACCATTTAAGCTGAAGTGAGCGTAAACAGGTGAGTACTCTAGAGCTGGACCCTACTTAGCACTGTCCAGGACGGCTTTAACCCTTACAGGTCTGTTTGAGGGTGATGTGCTCCTGCTGGTCTGGATTGAGCTCCACTTCACCGGCCGAGTCTACAAACTGACACCTGCTCACCGCCGCACAAACACACACTCCGAGAAGAGTCCGCACAAACATTCCTGAGAGAGGAAGATCGTATACAGAGATCCAGAGTCAGATAAACACAGATAACAGAGAGTCACACAGAGTCAGAGTCAGAGTCAGCTTCAGTCTGAAGGCTGAACCTGATCAAACCCAACCTGTGTACTCTTACAGGGACTACAGAAACACTTGTATGTGCTGCCATCTAGTGGGCTTATTACTTATTTACAATATATCACAAGTTTTCACAGAACCCCTATTTTACTCCCTCTCACGGGCCACATTCTTAGAAACACCTCCCAAATACAATAAGACTAGTATAATGAACATCATAGCGTAATATAATATATATCACACCATAGTTATAGACCGTGTATCATACTGTTATATACTACAACATACTGTAAAACATACTGTGGCATATTACACATATCATGCAGTTATATATTGTATTACACAGTAAATTACAATGCACTATACAGTGTTCATAGTCTTCTATACTGTATATATTTCTCTAATACAACCTATTATATAGAATATATTATAGTAAATCACTCAGTAGTATGTAGAACACATACTGTTATATACTGTATATCACAGTAAACCACTCAGCAGTATGTAGAACACATACTGTTATACACTGTAGATAACAATAAATCACACAGTAGTATGTAGAACACATACTGTAGTTTATAGAATACATACTGTTATATACTGTATATCACAGTAAACCACTCAGCAGTATGTAGAACACATACTGTTATACACTGTAGATAACAATAAATCACACAGTAGTATGTAGAACACATACTGTAGTTTATAGAATACATACTGTTATATACTGTATATCACAGTAAATCACTCAGTAGTTTATAGAACACATACTGTTATATACTGTAGATGACAGTAAATCACTCAGTAGTATACAGAACACAGTTATATACTGTATATCACAGTAAATCACTCAGTAGTATACAGAACACATACTGTTATATACTGTAGATAACAGTAAATCACTCAGTAGTATACAGAACACATAGTTATATACTGTATATCACAGTAAATCACTCAGTAGTACATAGAACACACTGTTATATACTGTAGATAACAGTAAATCACTCAGTAGTATACAGAACACATATTGTTATATACTGTAGATAACAGTAAATCACTCAGTAGTATACAGAACACATATTGTTATATACTGTAGATAACAGTAAATCACTCAGTAGTATACAGAACACATATTGTTATATACTGTAGATAACAGTAAATCACTCAGTAGTATACAGAACACATATTGTTATATACTGTAGATGACAGTAAATCATTCAGTAGTATGTAGAACACATACTGTTATATACTGTAGATAACAGTAAATCACTCAGTAGTATATAGAACATCTACTGCTATAAACTGTATAACAATAAATCATGCGGTAGTATGTAGAACACATACTGTTATATACTGTAGATAACAGTAAATTACTCAGAAGTATATAGAACATCTACTGCTATAAACTGTATAACAATAAATCATGCGGTAGTATGTAGAACACATATTGTTATATACTGTAGATAACAATAAATCATGCGGTAGTATGTAGAACACATAGTTATATACTGTATATCACAGTAAATCACTCAGTAGTATGTAGAACACATACTGTTATATACTGTAGATAACAGTAAATTACTCAGAAGTATATAGAACACATGCTGTTATATACACAAAAAAATCACACTGCAGTATATAGTATACATACTGTATATGCTACAGTAGTAAATAATGTATTTTATATAGTAGTATAGTATATATTGCAATTGAAGTTATATTTAAAAAGTTATTTGCTGGTACGTGTGAATCTCCTGGTGAAGCTAGCGGAGTCTGATCCTGAAGCTCAGTATATTTATGATTAAGGCTGAAGGAATAAAGCTGTACCTGTAGCTCAGGTGTTTCTCTCCGTGTTTTCTTCAGGTGTTCTTTCTCTCTTTCTGTTTTGGGAGCTCCCTTCTTTCTAGGGAGGAGCACACAACCATGGCAACAGGGGTCCCCAGATCATTACACATGCTCGCACAATGCCAATTACATCCAACAATTAGGCCGACGAGAGCAGAGCAGCTACGAGGAGGCAGCTCAGCTCTATTTTCCACTCAGCAGACACGTGACAGGCACTGCTGCAGCAGTCAAGGTGGACTGTACGATGATATGAAATATTAACCAGCTGTATTCATAAGACTGTGATTTTAACAGCAGACCTGAACCAGTTACTCAGGAACCTAATGGCCTGATTCCTGAAGCTCCAATAGTGTTAACACAGGACGTAGAGGAGGGTCTGTCTTATAATTACTTACTTTTCATTATTTTTCATTGTTATGTCTGGAATGCTGGTTAAAAATGAATACAAATTATAAATGAACGCATAAGTTATAATTTTCTGCTTCAGCCCATATGACTAATAAGTTAATATTATTACTTGATCCACTTTTAAGTGTCAAAAGTTTGAAACAACCGTCTTATCTTTTTTTGGCAGCTTAGAATCTTTAGTTAAACTCTAGGTAACCATGCTTTATATCTACAAAGCAAGTAAGGCTACTCTAGTTTGGAGTTTTTATTTGGAGAGCAATGTTACATATATACAAAAATTTATAGTTTTACTATTTTGCTGATAGTTTTGACTAATGCATGTCGGTTTGTACTAAATGTGTTTATATAAATGATTTAAAGCTAGCTACTGCTAACCAATCTAGGTGTGTTTGTAAAGGTTCAGTGGTTGTAATGCAGGCAAAAGTACATAGGACACATTTTCAGTCAGAACAGACATTTTTATATCATAGTTTAAATAAAAACACTGGAAATGTTCCACTTTCATCCACATGAACAAAACTACAGCCAGCACTAAACATTTACAGACGATCCCTTATTTACAGTTGTGTTCATGGTCTGTACAGCTTCTATACAGGAAGACTCAGGCAAAGCAAAGAGTGTAAACCAAGAAAGAACATCTCAACCCAAATCCCCTAAAGACCTCGCTCACTTCCCCGATTCTCCATCCCTCCGGGAACTGCACCGAACTCTTTATACACACCAGACACACCCTCAGAGGGAAGAACCGGAATCAGGACATAACATCATCCTGAAACTGGTCCATCAACCTCAAGTCCAAGTTAAACCCCTGACCAGGATGAAGAGCTCGTGTCTGAAACTAGACTCCAGTCCAGGAAACCTTAACGGCCAGAAGTTCACAGCTCAGCTAAAATATTACAACCAACCAGAGAGCTTTACACAACATTACAACTACAGAACTCACAACATTACTCACTGTATCTGCTAGACACACCAAACACAGTGACTTGCTTTCCATTCTTAAAATATATTACTTAAAAAAATCTATAATACTTTACAAATAGACTTGCTTCTAAAAAACAGACAGAGATCAACAGAAAAACCTATTTGTTAAAAAGATTCCATTTTTACAATTAAAAATAATTTTAATAAATAATAGATGATCTGTTTTTTGTCCAGAAATTGTGGCAAATGTGTGTAGTTATATAAAAACCAAATAATTGTAGTAAAGTAAACTTGAGCTGGTATGTATACCAAAGTCTGGAAATCCTGCATTATTGTTCAAAATGGCACGTTTGAAAACTTTTTGGTAATAAAAGTCCCTAAAATTTACCTTAGAGCATTTAACATGAGCTTAGCCCAACAAAAAAAGAGCTTTTCCCAGGATCTTAGCAGAGACATTAATGGACAATTGATAATAGATAAAAGATAATGACGACAATGACGATGATGATGATGATGATGATAATAATAATGGCCTCTTTTAGGAGCATATAGAATCACTTAAAAAGTTATACAATCATTGAAATTATAACTAAGAAAAATGTCAATAATCTGCAGGGGTCCAAGTCCAGGGGTCCTACAACTAGAGGATAAACAAAAGCAGACAAACCTAAAAAAAAAACAAAAACAAACAAACAAACACAAAAAAACCCATATAGAATACAATAATACACTGGTTTTGTACAAAAAGAAGTCAAAATACCTGACAAGCAGTTCCAAATCTGACCTAACTTGTAATTCCAAAGTTGTTTAGGTGTTAAAAAAAAAACTTTCGACATACACATTTTTTTCCAAGATACAGAAAACAGTGGAAAATGAATTTGAAAACTTTACTTCTACTTGTTTATATTACTGTGCCAAATATTCATGCTTTATATTTGTGGTGGTCTGTTTTTAGGTACTTGGCCCCCTTAGTAACATCTGCAACCCAGAAACTTAACTACTGACCACGTCCTGCATTACTGTAATTATTACTGTAGCACAAATACATAAATACAACTACAACTGAAAAACAACCAGTTTCTGAGGAGCCGTTTGTTGTTGTGGCTGCTGCTGTTATTTAGGACGCCTTGTTTAGGGGAGGAGAGTGATTCGCCATGAAACTCCCGCAACTCTGCTGTAACCTGTTTATCCTGTTTAAGCTAGTTTAACTTTTAACTTTTAACCAGCTGAAATTACACAGTTCATATTATACAGACACAACTATTAAATAATAAAACCAGAATTACACTAAAAAAAACACAGAAAAAAGTTTACATCAAAATATTTTAAAACTGCAAGTAACAGAAACAATAAAGGGCACTTAGTGCATTTAAGGATGGAGAATTTTCTAGAAAGGCTCTTCTGTTTCTACCTAATAGATCAACAAAACTTTTTAGATGCACCACACAAAAAGTCTACTCTGAAGCTGATGGTCCAAACAGTCCCAACGATGGTGATCTACAGTTCTTGAGTTCTGAACGTTGTGTACAGGCTGTAGAAAAGATTTGAGGCACAGCAGTAAAATACGTGTTGATTTATGGCTATAACACGAGGTTGGACGTAATCGTCTGTCTAATTTGTTCCTGGTAACCAGAGACGATGGACGTTGTTCCAGCAGCCCAAACTTTTTGAGAAGCTTCAAGAAGTTGGTTCAGTTTGCTCTGCTGTAGAACACAAACTGGGTTACAGATCTTCGAGAACTCCTCACACAGTTTCTGAGAGATTATCTGTTCAGTCCAGGATCCATGTTTCTTATGAAGAGTAAATTACACGCGTCATGGTTTAGTGTTTGTAACTGGAATGTAAGGCTGAGTTTAAGAAACACTTTGCTGTCAGTCAGAAACTGCACCGAGAGGCACTGCTGGCTTGTTGAAGACACACTTGAGGGCAGGAGCTGATGTGAATTCATTAAATCGAAATGAAACAAAATAGACACAAAATAAACACCAAAAATACTGGACATCACATTAATCTCTGTGATTCTTTGATGATTCTCAAACTCGTTTAAACTCATGACCACTAGATGGCAGTGTCAGATCCTGTCTTTGGTCATTAGACTCTTCAGCTCAAACGTATACAGGTAGCATAAGGGCGCGTCGCTGGTATTTAAAACTTGCTGTATATCATCTGGTTTACAATATAGTGCAGTATATTAAATCCTGTATTATAACACAGGTAGGTGAAGGTAGTGTCAGGAGTCTTAGCCAAGGACTCTTAACGGTATAGTGTGAGGTGGTTACCCAGGTGACGAACTGAACCCCAGTCTACAGCAGCGGAGTTGCGGTGTAATCCACTACATTACACCAATAGTCGCACTTTCAGGTGATGGAAAGATTAACTGGCAACATTTAAGGTGGAACAGCTCCATGAAGTTTCAAGTAATTTAATTTACACACGCTCGTCTCACCAACTGTAAATAATCGTCCTTCACGGTTCAGTACTTCTGTGGCGTCTTCTGGAAGTGCTGCTTTGTTCTTATTGGACTAACGCTAACCCCAGAAGACCAGCTGTTCCTTTATGTCGAGAAATCAAAGTGGACTACTTTAGACATCATGGGACGCGATCGAAAGTCTGCAGCGCTTTCACTTTCATTTGAAATTCACAATGTTAGCATGTTCTCTGAACCCGTTTGTAGCAAAACCAATAAAGCTCAACCAGAATGTCGGACACACCTAGAACACACTTGATCCATCTGATCAAGGACTTCTGCCATAACTTCCTGGAGAAGGTAGATCTCCAGGAGCGAGAAACAACGCAGCACTCTGACTGAATTAGACCGAAACAGCTGCGTTACTGCCGCTGCATTCTTTCTGTGATATCAAAGCCGCAGAACAGAGGAAGGGTTCCGTATGATCTTCAGATCGGTCGGCTTTAACCCGGCCACCAAAACATCCTGAGGAAGTTTTCTCGACTACAAAGACGACAACAAGGAGCCAGACATCAAAAAGCAGGGTGTAAGAAAAGAAAGAACAAAGAAAACATGGTTAGTTCAGTAAGTCATGCGTTCCCAAATGACCCGAGTGACACCAACTTCAAAGGTGTCGGTCAAACTGTACACACTAGGGGGCAGCGCGCACTCCAGAACAGAACTAACAGGAAACTGATCCTATAGACTTCTGTAGCGTCGCTCCTCTTCCACCAGCTGACCATCACGCTGGTCAGTTCTGATACACATAGAGCTTTGTTCGCCGATGCTCCTCGGGAGCCAATCAGAGTTTGTTAACTGCAGTGCTCCGCAGATTCACACGAGCCATAAGCAGTACTTTGGAGGTGGAACCGTGCTCACCAGCTTTTGTCATGCAATTTTAGCTAAAGCTAATTAGTAGGGGTGTAAGAAAATATCGAAATATCGAGTATCGGGATATTATGTTGGTGATACTGTATCGATTCTCAAAAACACTGTATCATACACAGATTCTGGCAGACAGTGAATCAGTGTGTGTTGTGTTTAAACCTTTGACCACTAGATGGAAGCGTTGCAATCTATTTTCAGCTCCACTCCAACATTAACAAGCAGCACAAGGACGCAGTGCTATTATAAGCACTGATAAACCTGTTCATACAGTGGAATCCTGACGGCTGTATCGCCAGGTTCTTGCCACAGCACTACTAATTAGCACGTCCTTCCTCGTTAGCAGCTCTGGTTAACAGTTAGAGATTGTTGGTTAGATGGTTTGACATGACGACTTAAAAATCAGTGAAAACATGTTCCCCTGTTTGGTCCCACCTAAGCAAACTTTGATTCTAAAGATGTAAAAGCTTTTTATGGCATTCGTAGAGCTTGTACACCAACCCGGCAGCACCGTACACCGCGGTACCACCTAGAGATGGGTTAAAGGTATGACACAAGTGGATATCGACCGACCCCAGCACCTAACAACCCAACATTCTCGTTCAAAAGGAAGATTATATACGGAAGAAACAAAAACAACTTTGTTATCCAGCAATTCTGAAGCTAAACAGTCCAGCTGTACCTGAAGACCTGTACTCTCTACAGCACTGACCCGCTGGCACAGTGTTGGTGACTGGCTGGGCACTCGTGATGGCACTGACTGGTTAACTCAGGGGGTGAAGAGTTTCCTGATTTTAGATCGAGCACAGGGTATTGGTGTTGTTGCTGTTAGCTTTAGCACCGTCTGCGCTTCAAAGCAGCAGTTAAACATTAGCAATCAGGCTATCAGATAAACAAACAGCTGGGTGGCGCTGAACCGGCGGTCGAGTAAACGGGTGTTTGTTTGGGGGAGAACAGCGAGCCCGCCGTAGAGCGACCGCTGAGGAACCTGAACTCTTCTGTGAGCGACCTCGTTACTGCACAGCAGTTAAACTGTTCAGTCTGAGATAAAAAAAACATTAAAACACGAGTTTATCAGTCTGTGATACTGAGTGAACTCCAGCAGGGGGCGGAGCCTCTCGGCCGGGCAGCACTCTGCGTTCTGTACACTCGAGAATCTTCAGTAACCTTCCTGTCTTCTTCATTCACTCCTGTGTTTACACTCCCGTAGACTCCTCCCCCTCCGCCGCTCCCTCACCGCGTGGGAGGAGACTGAAGTTCTCCTCAGTTAATGGAGTACTCATGGGGGCGGAGTCAGTGTCTACTGTGCTGCAGGGTGCGTACCCTGCCTCCGTGTCCAGCGCTGATTGGCTGAAGCGCTGCTGTAGGACCGAGTGGGCGTATCCCAGAGGAACCGGCAGCACCGCTATGACGATGAGAGACGACAGGACAGCCAGTGCCCAATCAGGATACTCCAACTCCTCCTCCACGGCCTGGAGACACACACAGGTCGTACATACTCACACTAGAACATCAGCCGTGCAGTGTTAGGTGTTTCTAATAAAGTGGCCAGTCAGTGGATGTACAAGGTGGGTGTTTCTAATAAAGTGGCCAGTTAGTGGACGTAGGAGGTATGTGTTTCTAATAAAGTGGCCATTTAGTAGAAGTACAAGGTGGGTGTTTCTAATAAAGTGGCCAGTTAGTGGATGTAAGAGGTATGTGTTTCTAATAAAGTGGCCAGTTAGTGAAAGCAGAAGGTACATGTTTCGAATAAAGTGGCCATTTAGTAGAAGTACACCGTGGGTGTTTCTAATAAAGTGGCCAGTTAGAAGTACAATGTGGGTGTTTCTAATAAAGTGGCCAGTTAGTGGAAGTAGGAGGTATGTGTTTCTAATAAAGTGGCCAGGTACTCAGTTCCTAGCTGCTAACACCCCGGAACAAAGGCTGAACACCTGGTCCAGGTGTGCTGAGCGTACTGGGTGTTGGTACCTTCTCTCTGTTCCAGGCGGTGTATCTGGGTCTGCTGAAGCACATGCGCAGTAAGCTAGCACCGAGCAGCCCCAGCATGGCTAACAAG
Organism: Megaleporinus macrocephalus; assembly: GCA_021613375.1. Classification (NCBI taxonomy): domain Eukaryota; kingdom Metazoa; phylum Chordata; class Actinopteri; order Characiformes; family Anostomidae; genus Megaleporinus; species Megaleporinus macrocephalus. Next base: position 52,867,478 of record CM038705.1, on the reverse strand, counting down.
CACACGTACTTCCAGAGGTATTTATACACCACCCACACCGGCCGGCCCAGCATCTGCCCTATGTCCACCAGGAACCTGAGAAAACATAAACAGGTATATATAAATATATATAAATATATATATAAATATATATACAAACAGTCAGGGGGCACGTATATACACACAGGCCCAGGCAACAAAAACTCAAATCACTGAAACCAGCAGAACACAATCTCCAACGTTAGCCAGGTTAATGCTATCTATGTTCACTTAGCGAGTGTCAGTTACTTTCATTCAGCAGAGAATGTTCATTAGCAGGGTTAATTATGTTTGTTAGAAGAGTTAGCTATTGTTAATTATGTTAATTAGCTAGCATTAACCATTATGTTTAGCAGTTACGTTGATTAGCAGAATTAGCTAGAGTTAATTTTGTTCATTACCAGAGTTAGCCATCATTCACACACAGTACCAGAAGCCATGTTTGGCGAAAACCAAAGACAGCACCTGATCAGAAGAACCTCATACCAGCTGTAAAGCATGGTGGTGGTAGTGTTATGGATCGGGGCTGCTTTGCTGGCCACCGTGCAAACAGAGAATCGACTATGAATTCTCTTTCAGAGGGCTTGAGGAGAACCTGAGGCCATCTGTAAAAAAGTTGAAGCTGAAGAAGCAGTGGACCTTCCAACAGGATAATGACCCCAAACATTCCAATAAATCAGCTAAGAATGGCTCAGAAGGGAGAACTGGAGTTCTGACGAACCACCCAGTCACAGCCCAGTCAAAGCCCAGTCACAGCCCAGTCACAGCCCAGTCAAAGCCCAGTAACAGCCCAGTAACAGCCCAGTACTAAACCCCACTGAAACAACGCTGGGCAGACTTGAAACGGGCTGTATAGCCAAGAAAGGCCTCTGCAAACACCTCCCAGCAGGTGGCAGACTAGAGTTACAGAAAACACCTACATGAAGTTGTTTCTGTCAAAGTGCGAAATATCAGCCCTGAAGCCAGAAGTGTAGTTACTGTAACAGACCTGTTTATGGGAGGTTTATTTATTTATTATCTATAACATCCAGCACTGAACGACTGTACTAGATCGTATATCCTCCACAGTCCCACTGTACCTGTCTGCTCCGTACACCCAGGCGATGCTGAAGGTTTGGAAAACCACGACGATGATGAGGGGCAGCGTGGCTGAGTAATCATCAAACATCACCACAAAATAATTTCCACAGCGCTGCGTAAACAACAGACCAATCACAAAGCCCACAGCACAGCTACACACTGGGAGACAGAAAGCGAGAAAACAGACATGTTAGGTGGAGAACTCTGGAGAACTCTGGAGAACTCTGGAGAACTCTGGAGAACTCTGGAGAACTCTGGAGAACTCTGGAGAACTCTGGAGAACTCTGGAGAACTCTGGAGAACTGAATCTGTGTATGTAGAATCTAAATAATAATAATTCAGGGTGAAGGTGGAATCGGACTGTGAGAGTTTACGTACCTGTAAAGCAGAGTTTGCGCTTGCGGAGCGTTTTGAAGGTGTCGGTGAGGGGGGTCAGGATTCCCGCCATCGTGCCGAACATGGTGGACAGGCCGAGGTTCAGCAGCATGAGGAAGAACAGAGCCGACCAAAACGGGGAGGCTGGAAACAACGTCATCGCCTCGGTGAACGCAATGAACGCCAAACCTGTACCCTCCACACCCTAACGACAGAAAACAGATATTCCCCATTAACAACACAGAGGTAACTGCAGGGCACAACCCCCTACTGGGGCATGAAGGAACTGCGGGATGTGCAGCCGAAAGATGAGACAGAAAATCGAAAAAAGTAAAATAAATAATACATAATTAATGACAGCTTGTATTTATACAATTCTCTTATTTTTTATTGTCAAAATTAATGGCTTGTGAAAAAATTTGCAACATATTTTATCTTCCAGGGATAGGTCAATATTTACAATATATAAATGAATTAATACACAAATAAATAAATAAAATAAAACAAAATTAAGAACATATTTTAGACTAATCTAAAAAAAACAGACAGGAAACAGGAAAAATATACTAAATACTATTTAAAATATAGGTTCACTTTCAATTTTCAATTCCAAACTACAAATTAAGTTTGGAATTGAAGTTGAGAGAACTGTTCATCAAAACTGTGACAAGATCCTCTGAACATTAATTTAATCTTGTTGATCAGACAGTAATTTTTATATTTATACTCTGGAGTAGTTGGTATACTCTGGTAATACCCCGGTAAGGGGGGGGTCGTTAGTAAACTCTAAGAGAGAACAAGAATTCTCAGTAACACGTTCTTCGCTGTATTAAACTCTACCGCTGAGATCAACTACTTTCTTTGTGTTTCATATAAAAATAGTACCTTCTTCATCTCGTCCTCCAGACGGCAGGACGTGATATTAGTGCCATTGATGTTCATCCCTTCGCCCTGAACACCGTACCACTGTGCATACGTCTCCAAGGAGACCGTCTCTGGCTCCGTCACGTTGATGAGGAGAGGAGGAAGAGCTGATGTGGAATCAGCTACCAGCTTCAGATTACTGCAAGACACATACGCTTTAGATTACCACAACACAGAGACCCAGCTGAGCACTTAGATCAATCTAGAGACCAAGATTAACAGCAATCAGCATTAATATACAGATTATATATGAAATAACACCCTGAAAGACAAACCACAGAAGAAATTCATTTATAAACACCAAACCTGGACCTTCTAGACCCCAAGAGACAAACCACATCAGATATTCCTCAATAAACACCAAACCTGGACCTTCTAGACCCCAAGAGACAAATCACATCAGATATTCCTCAATAAACACCAAACCTGGACCTTCTAGACCCCAAGAGACAAACCACATCAGATATTCCTTTATAAACACCAAACCTGGACCTTCTAGACCCCAAGAGACAAACCACATCAGATATTCCTCAATAAACACCAAACCTGGACCTTCTAGACCCCAAGAGACAAACCACATCAGATATTCCTCAATAAACACCAAACCTGGACCTTCTAGACCCCAAGAGACAAACCACATCAGATATTCCTCAATAAACACCAAACCTGGACCTTCTAGACCCCAAGAGACAAACCACATCAGACATTCCTCAATAAACACTAAACCTGGACCTTCTAGACCCCAAGAGACAAACCACATCAGACATTTTTTAATAAACACCAAACCTGGACCTTCTAGACCCCTAGAGACAAACCACATCAGACATTCCTCAATAAACACCAAACCTAGGCCTTCTAGACCTCAAGAGACAAACCACATCAGACATTCCTCAATAAACACCAAACCTGGACCTTCTAGACCCCTAGAGACAAACCACATCAGACATTCCTCAATAAACACCAAACCTGGACCTTCTAGACCCCTAGAGACAAACCACATCAGACATTCCTCAATAAACACCAAACCTGGACCTTCTAGACCTCAAGAGACAAACCACATCAGATATTCCTCAATAAACACCAAACCTGGACCTTCTAGACCCCTAGAGACAAACCACATCAGACATTCCTTAATAAACACCAAACCTGGACCTTCTAGACCCCAAGAGACAAACCACATCAGATATTCCTCAATAAACACCAAACCTGGACCTTCTAGACCCCAAGAGACAAACCACATCAGATATTCCTTTATAAACACCAAACCTGGACCTTCTAGACCCCAAGAGACAAACCACATCAGATATTCCTCAATAAACACCAAACCTGGACCTTCTAGACCCCAAGAGACAAACCACATCAGATATTCCTCAATAAACACCAAACCTGGACCTTCTAGACCCCAAGAGACAAACCACATCAGATATTCCTTTATAAACACCAAACCTGGACCTTCTAGACCCCGGGAGGTGCTGACACTGTGAACGTACCGTGTGATGCAGTCCTTGGCGACGATCTTGGCTCTGAACCCGAGCACGGCGAACACCACCAGCGAGGCCAGGACGGAGGTGAAGAAGTTGACGGCGGACACGGTCATGGCGTCGCGGTGACAGTTGTTCTTGCGTGGGTTGTAAGAGGAGTACGCAATAACCGAACCGAAACCCAAACCCAGAGCGAAGAACACCTGCGTAGCCGCCTGACGCCACACCTGCACCTCCAGCCACTTCTCCGGCTACGACAGAGACAGACAGAGAGACACGGTCTCCTCTACTCACACTGCTTCACAGGTGGAGGTGTTTGGCTCTCCGGTGTGGACCACAGGAAGTAGCGTTCCCCTTTTAAGTCTTTCTAATCGAGGTCACTTCCTGTTGCTCTTCTGGTGTGCTCACCAGGAACACATTTTCAAACCTGGCCTGACGTTTCATTAACATCAGCTGCTTATCTGAACGGCTGCTGATGATTATTATTATTATTATTTTGTTATATTTTAATAATTTCTAGAATTAAGATAAAAAATCTCTCCACACGTTCCGGTTTATATCAGAAGACCTTTCTTCTACTCGGGTTCTCCTCTAACCAGACCAAAATAAAGATACTTAGGAACTCCTGATTCCTGATCATGAAGACATATGTCTGTGTGTGTTTATATGTATGTATATATGTGTGTGTACGTGTGTGTATGTATGTATGTATATGTATATATATATATATATAAATAAAAGTCTGTGTGTGTTTATATGTATGTATATATGTGTGTGTACGTGTGTGTATGTATGTATGTATGTTTGTATGTATATGTATATATATATATATATATATATAAATAAAAGTCTGTGTGTGTTTATATGTATGTATATATGTGTGTGTACGTGTGTGTATGTATGTATGTATGTATATGTATATATATATATATAAATAAAAGTCTGTGTGTGTTTATATGTATGTATATATGTGTGTGTACGTGTGTGTATGTATGTATGTATGTTTGTATGTATATGTATATATATATATAAATAAAAGTCTGTGTGTGTTTATATGTATGTATATATGTGTGTGTACGTGTGTGTGTGTGTGTATGTATATGTATATATATATATAAATAAAAGTCTGTGTGTGTTTATATGTATGTATATATGTGTGTGTACGTGTGTGTGTGTGTGTATGTATGTATATGTATATATATATATATATATATAAATAAAAGTCTATGTGTGTTTATATGTATGTATATATGTGTGTGTACATGTGTGTGTGTGTGTGTGTATGTATATGTATATATAAATAAAAGTCTGTGTGTGTTTATATGTATGTATATATGTGTGTGTACGTGTGTGTGTGTGTGTATGTATATATATATATATATATATATATATATAAATAAAAGTCTGTGTGTGTTTATATGTATGTATATATGTGTGTGTGTGTGTGTGTGTGTGTGTGTGTATGTATGTATGTATATGTATATATATAAATAAAAGTCTGTGTGTGTTTATATGTATGTATATATGTGTGTGTACGTGTGTGTGTGTGTGTGTATATATATATATATATATATAAATAAAAGTCTGTGTGTGTTTATATGTATGTATATATGTGTGTGTGTGTGTGTATGTATGTTTGTATGTATATATATATATATATATATATATATATATATATATATATATATATATATATAAATAAAAGTGTGTGTGTTTATATGTATGTATATATGTGTGTGTACGTGTGTGTGTGTATGTATATATATATATATATATATATATATATATATATATATATATATATATATATATATATAAATAAAAGTCTGTGTGTGTTTATATGTATGTATATATGTGTGTGTACGTGTGTGTGTGTGTGTGTGTGTGTGTATGTATATATATATATATATATATATATATATAAATATATATATATATATAAATAAAAGTCTGTGTGTGTTTATATGTATGTATATATGTGTGTGTGTGTGTGTGTGTGTGTGTGTGTATGTATATATATATATATATATATATATATATATATATAAATAAAAGTCTGTGTGTGTTTATATGTATGTATATATGTGTGTGTACGTGTGTGTGTGTGTGTGTGTGTGTATGTATATATATATATATATATATAAATAAAAGTCTGTGTGTGTTTATATGTATGTATATATGTGTGTGTACGTGTGTGTGTGTGTGTGTGTAAGTCTGTGTGTGGTACCTTGGGCTTAAACATGTACGTGATTCCCTCCGAAGCTCCGTCCAGCATCAGACCTCTGACCAGGAAACACAGCAGCACCACGTATGGAAAGACGGAGGAGAAGTACATCACCTGTACACCGATAAACAAACACCCTCCACTGAGCACATCACACAATCATCAATAAATAAAACATCTGGATCAGTATCGGCTGATCAGTTGGGGTCTCTGACCTTGCCGGTGGACTTGATGCCCTTGTACATGGCGAGACAGACGATGACCCACGCTATGGCCAGACAGCCGGTGATGACCGGGTTGAACTGCCCGGTCTCGTTGATGGAGTCTGTAATGTTCAGAGCTCTCCGGTACCAGAAGTATGAGGTGGGGGAACTTCCAGCACACTCAGCCACTGGGGGAGGGGGGCGTGGAGAAGGGTGGAGCAGGGGGGAGAAGAGGGTTACGAACTGACCGCTGTCTCTGATAGTTACACTTCAAACGTATTTTTGTTTTTTATGTTACGGGTCAGGACTTTCACAGACTTCAACAGACCTGTAGAGTTCCCCTCTTTAGGACACGTCTCCCACGGCAACGGACTCTGGAAGGAGTTCAGGAGATAAAAAATACTCCAACCGATAATCACGTTATAATACAGAGCCACGAAAAAACACACCTGAGAGAGAGAGAGAGAGAGAGAGAGAGAGAGAGAGAGAGAGAGAGACAGACAGACAGAGAGAGAGAGAGAGAGAGAGAGAGACAGACAGACAGACAGAGAGAGAGAGAGAGACAGAGAGAGAGAGAGAGACAGACAGACAGACAGAGACAAAGACAGACAGAGAGAGACAAAGACAGACAGAGAGAGACAAAGACAGAGAGACAGAGAGAGAGAGAGAGACAAAGACAGAAAGACAGAGAGAGAGAGACAAAGACAGAAAGACAGAGAGAGAGAGAGACAAAGACAGAAAGACAGAGAGAGAGAGACAGAGAGAGAGAGAGAGAGAGACAAAGACAGAGAGAGAGAGAGAGAGAGAGAGAGAGAGAGACAAAGACAGAGAGAGAGAGAGAGAGAGAGAGACAGAGAGAGAGAGAGACAGAGAGAGAGAGAGAGAGAGAGAGAGACAGAGAGAGAGAGAGACAGAGAGAGAGAGAGATCAATAGTTATTTACAGCTGGTTTGGGGAACAACAGAGTTGTTTACTGTGTAAATAAGTTTAGTTGCACCGACACAGTAAACACAAACACAAAATCAATTACCTAGACAATTATTGCCATGACGATAGTAAATACATGGCATACATATGGTATTTAAATATGACTAATACTAAAAATACTACCAAAACATTTACACTACTACGAGTAATATTGTATTTATGATGTGATGTTGTTTGTTTAACAGACAAAAGTAAATAAAATCTAAAGTGCTTTACAGAGTTTACATAAACAAACACCAGCGTAAACATTACTACTGAAACTAAACTATGATGCAACACGTAAATTAATATAAGTTTAACTAAAATAAATACGTATATATTGTAAAGTCATCTAACAGAAACCTGAACTCAGTTAAACACAGCGAAGACCACCGTCTGTGTATACCCACCACACAGCTGGAGTATCCGATCCCCACCAGTTTAGGAGAGATGTGTCTCCAAACTCCAATACTGCCCTGACGAATACTCTGACCAGCGGCCAGCTCCAGAAAGAACAACGGAACCCCCACCAACACCATCAGCACGATATATAACAGCAGAAACGCTCCTACAGAGACACAGAGACCAGGCTATACATCACAATACCTACATTTACAGTTATACACTCAACCTAATGAGAAACTGTAACTCAGTTTATATACAATACCTACATTTAGAGTTATACATTCAACCTAATGAGAAACTGTAACTCAGTTCATATACAATACCTACATTTAGAGTTATACATTCAACCTAATGAGAAACTGTAACTCAGTTTATATACAATACTTACATTTAGAGTTCTACATTCAACCTAATGAGAAACTGTAACTCAGTTTATATACAATACCAACATTTAGAGTTATACATTCAACCTAATGAGAAACTGTAACTCAGTTTATATACAATACCTACATTTAGAGTTATACATTCAACCTAATGAGAAACTGTAACTCAGTTTATATACAATACCTACATTTAGAGTTCTACATTCAACCTAATGAGAAACTGTAACTCAGTTTATATACAATACCTACATTTAGAGTTATACATTCAACCTAATGAGAAACGGTAACTCAGTTTATATGCAATATCTACATTTAGAGGTATATATTCAACCTAATGAGAAACTGTAACTCAGTTTATATACAATACCTACATCTAGAGTTATACACTCAACCTAATGAGAAACTGTAACTCAGTTCATATACAATACCTACATTTAGAGTTATACAATCAATCTAATGAGAAACGGTAACTCAGTTTATATGCAATACCTACATTTAGAGTTATACATTCAACCTAATGAGAAACTGTAACTCAGTTTATATACAGTACCTACATTTAGAGTTATACATTCAACCTAATGAGAAACTGTAACTCAGTTTATATACAGTACCTACATTTAGAGTTACACATTCAACCTAATGAGAAACTGTAACTCAGTTTATATACAATACCTACATTTAGAGTTATACACTCAACCTAATGAGAAACTGTAACTCAGTTTATATACAATACCTACATTTAGAGTTATACATTCAACCTAATGAGAAACTGTAACTCATTTTATATACAATACCTACATCTAGAGTTATACACTCAACCTAATGAGAAACTGTAACTCAGTTCATATACAATACCTACATTTAGAGTTATACAATCAATCTAACGAGAAACGGCAACTCAGTTTATATGCAATACCTACATTTAAGTTATACATTCAACCTAACGAGAAACTGTAACTCAGTTCATATACAATACCTACATTTAGAGTTATACATTCAACCTAATGAGAAACTGTAACTCAGTTTATATACAGTACCTACATTTAGAGTTACACATTCAACCTAATGAGAAACTGTAACTCAGTTTATATACAATACCTACATTTAGAGTTATACACTCAACCTAATGAGAAACTGTAACTCAGTTTATATACAATACCTACATTTAGAGTTATACATTCAACCTAATGAGAAACTGTAACTCAGTTTATATACAGTACCTACATTTAGAGTTATACATTCAACCTAATGAGAAACTGTAACTCAGTGTATATACAATAACTACATTTAGAGTTATACATTCAACCTAATGAGAAACTGTAACTCAGTGTATATACAATAACTACATTTAGAGTTATACATTCAACCTAATGAGAAACTGTAACTCAGTTTATATACAATACCTACATTTAGAGTTATACATTCAACCTAATGAGAAACTGTAACTCAGTGTATATACAATACCTACATTTAGAGTTATACACTCAACCTAATGAGAAACTGTAACTCAGTTTATATACAATACCTACATTTAGAGTTATACATTCAACCTAATGAGAAACTGTAACTCAGTTTATATACAATACCTACATTTAGAGTTATACATTCAACCTAATGAGAAACTGTAACTCAGTTTATATCACAATACCTACATTTAGAGTTATACATTCAACCTAATGAGAAACTGTAACTCAGTTTATATACAATACCTACATTTAGAGTTATACATTCAACCTAATGAGAAACTGTAACTCAGTTTATATCACAATACCTACATTTAGAGATATACATTCAACCTAATGAGAAACCGTAGAACTCAGGATGTGTAAATACATGAATAGAATTTCTAATATAATAATAATAATAATAATAATAATAATAATTCACTCACCTCCTCCGTTCTGATGACAGAGGTAAGGGAACCTCCACACGTTACCCAGTCCCACACTGAAGCCCACCTGAGCCAGAAAATACTCCACTTTACTGTCCCACCCATCACGAGCTGCCTCTAATTGAACTTCAGGAATTGCCACTGGATCCGCCTCCTGCTCCGCCCCCACATCGTCTGCCGGCAACGGCGGCTTCTCACAGCTCATCTGGAGATACAAACCAAACACATGATCTAGAGCTGGTACCAGCTGTTCTCGCTGATGATTGGTCCGAGTCCACCACACTTCACGTTTACAGAGAAACAAGAATCTGTTGAATGTTAGAACACGATGGACTGAGCTTGAAGTGACTGAGGACTCTGGCTAATGTCAGGCTGACTAAGAGTGAGGCTGACCTTAAGAGTGAGGCTGACTTTAAGAGTGAGGCTGACCTTAAGAGTGAGGCTGACCTTAAGAGTGAGGCAGCTGAGAACTGAGAATTATTCCAGTCATTCAAACACAGTTTAACTACAACTATGACAAAATTTAACATCTAAAATTAATAATTACATCAGCTAATATTAGAAGTTCTCAGAAGCGTCTTAAAATAGGCACTGGGCTCGAACTGTGTGTCAGCAAGAACCTGGCAATACGATACATATCATGATACAGGGGTTACAATTTGATGTACTTTGATATATTGCAATACTGTTAGTGGTGATATAATTGCAAATTTTTGGTTATTAAATCAAATAAAAAAACAAAAAGGACACCACCGTATGTATAGATGTGCTAATGTTAGCATTGTGTCCTCAAGCTATTCATTTCTGTTGGGAGCGAAAGAGTAATGACGAAGAACAATGCCCTCTAGTTGATGTGGTTTAAATAGTAGCACAAAATATATCACCATTGGGCATTAATATCTGATCAAAAATCAATACCGTGTCAGATAATTGATACAGTATCTTACCAAACACAATTTCATGACGTACAATATTTTTGATATTTCTACATCGGGCACAAAACTTTCATTTCGGTCAGGTTTTAAGGCCAATATAGTACTATAGTTAAGTAGTTATATTACAGAAAATTCTTCAAAAGAACAAAAATATAGAATAAAATCAAGCAGCAGATCTTGATAACGATTAAAACGATATTAATGTTATTAATATGTTACTATAAATATCCGGACGTGCACATTGACAATAAACTGGACTGGGCTAAGAACACTGACCCTCTACAAGAAGGGCCAAAGTCGTCTCTATTTTCTGAGGCGTCTGAGGTCCTTCAACATCTGCAGGACTTTGCTGAGGATCTTTATGAGTCTGTAGTTTCCAGTGCCATCCTATACGCTGTTGCATGCTGGGGCAGCAGGCTGAGGGTAGCAGACGCCAACACACTTGATAAACTGATCCGCAGAGCCGGTGATGTTGTGGGTGGAGCTGGACTCACTGACGACAGTGTCTGAGAGGAGGACGCTGTCTAAGCTGCAGGCCATCATGGAGAACAGCTCCCACCCTCTTTATCACACAGTGATGAGACGCAGGAGCACATTCAGTGAGAGACTCATTCAGCCAAGATGCACTACAGAACGCCACAGGAGGTCATTCCTACCATCAGACTTTATAACTCCTCCCTGAATGTACGACACCTTTCACATGTACAGTGATACCAGTAGAACTATAATTTAATTCTGTATATAAGAACTCAAATGTGCAATAACTTTCTTACTTCTAAAACTCTTACTGCTGTATACGGTATATCTGTACTTAATATTATAGACACAGTCACTTTATATTTTATTCTTTACATCTTATTATTCTATTGTAATATAAGACGTATATATGTGTACATACTACAAATTTCTTTTATGTTGTAAATTATTATTAGAGTGTTTATTCTTCTTCTGCTACTGTAAAAACTGCAATTTCCCCTGAAATCAATAAAGTATTTCTGATTCTGATTCTGATTAATTATTGTTCAAACGTGATCATTAAACCAGCGCAGTAATATTTCCCCCAGAGCTTCATTTCATCTTCGATGAATCTGTCTGATCAAACTTTAAGCTGTTTGAGCTCCACGCTGTCGAGTACCGTAATTTCCAGCTGGTCAGACGAATAACAGCCCTCTGTTCTGACTGCTCATCCACACGGGCTCTGTTTGTTCTTATACATGACTGAGCAATGGACAAATTAGAGGCTACAGGCATTCTGATCACTGACCTCCAGACCCGGAGACCGGCTACTCAGCACCGACAGGGAACAGAACCATATACGAGGTGTATGAGCGAGAGATCAAAGCTCTCAGACTAAAACAACCAGTGAGGACAGAAACAATAACCCTGAAGTTCACAAACACACCCAACTGAACACAGCAGCGTTTAATTCATTAACCCATTCATGCCCAACAGCTACACCTGCCATATAAATAACACCCCAGTTCTGATTAGTCTATAGTATATTAATATTTATCGTTATCATTAACGGTGTGATAAGATCTCGTGACACGAGCACCTGAGTTGAGTAGTCTGAACTTTTTAAGAGGGATCTGACTGCACAGCAGCAATGGTGGCGAGTGCGACAGCTCAGCAGTCCGAGCAGCTCTCAGCAGAACAGGTGTAGCGTGTAATTCGTTATCTTATCAGTCACAGAGGACGTCTCTAGTAGCAGTCAGAGTAATGTCGCTGGAGGAAATTCGCATAGATGCTGCACCTGCTTTTGGGTTCCCGGTGGAGCGACAGACAAGAACCACTCATAAGCGCTGCAAGAAAACCATGCCGTACACTGCGGCTAATACGAGCACTGTGCAAAACACTTACAGCGCCACCATGGCTCTCTACTGAAGCCCGTCAACGAAAACGACGAACGGACAGACGAGACTTACAAACGCCTTTAACCTCAAGCTCAAGCTTTAGACCAGCTGGTATGAGAGCCTTTCCTGTAGTGAAGAACAGGTTTAAGCAACTCCTTCACACTTCTGAACCAAAATACACCAACATCTTGCTCACACGGTGGTCCCGACTCTTTACAAAGAGACCAAGGCTATGATTAAACAGACTCTAAAAGACACAGAAAGCATCGCCATAACAACCGATGTTTGGAGGTCACAATTTGAAACAAATTTGTTTCAAGAGCCTCATAAAGGAGAGAAACCAGTCTGTTGAGTTTGCGTTTCCTGACTTTGTCAAACGACAGGTTTCATCTTTGAAGTTTTTTTTTTAAATCTCATCTCGTTCCCCTGAACCCAATACTGTGTCTTGTCTCGTGAGATGAGTATCTGTTCTGAACACATGGTGGAGCTTCTGTACTGTTAGTACTTCTCTTATAACTGAGTGTTTGAGATGTAGATGGAGATTTAGAGTGTTATGGTGTGAAGTAGTTCAGATAGTGTTTACAGTGGTGATGGTGGTGATGGTGATGGAAACCAGGGGTCACAAAACCTGAAAATACTAGGTTTTCTTTGGGGACTATTTGAACCTCACAGCGTCCTGCATGTATCCCTCCACCATGAATGGAGTTTAAGACTGAGATCTTCTCTAAACTATCATAAACAGCGTCTCAGAATCAGACAGTGTATTTATAACATCTACTGTAAGAACTTTCTGTGAGGAGCTTCTAGAGGTGGACGTCACATTAACTAGCTTCACAGCAGACCACTTTGCAGAAATTGAGAACATCTGTGGAACTCTTAAGTAAAAGTGGTCTTCTGCACATAGACTGCTCTGTTTAATCAGACTGTGTGTGTAAAAGTGACTGTTTTTTTTATAGTCACTGATAGCAAACCTTTTAAATGAGACCATCTTGTTTTGTCATACTTACAAACATCTAAAAAAGATAAATATACTGTATATGTTACATTTCTGCGTTTTATTTCTGGTCTAGAGTAATTGTTTTAATTACATGTCATTTTCACTAATACACAATAAAATGTGTTATTTGTATAAACCCAGCGCTCCCACAGACCAAACAGCTGAATTTAATAACAAACTCTGTTTATTTTTAGCCACGAGGTTTGTTCAGCTTTGAGATCTGAGGACTTTTAACCCCACAGGTGTTTGAATCCTCTCTGCTGGAATCCAGTTTTAAAGTAAACACGTACAGGAGCAGCAGACTCTTCCTGAACCCCCCGCCACATCCTGCACCCCCTCCTTCGATACCGCAGCCTCAACAGGCAACGCTGAGACGAGACGAGCGATGTGTCTAACTTGAAATGTTGATTTGGAGAACTTCAACTGATCACTAAAATAAATGTGGACCGCATTAACAGTGAGCTGAGCTGCAGAGCTAACTAGAACAAGCTAACTTCTGCCTCACTAAATATCTAGATTTGCTTCATTTATTGATTTCTACGATAGAGTAATTTTAAATAACTGAATTTTCTCAATATAGTTCGAAACCTTTTTAATTCTTTGGTTTCGATTGACTAATAACTAATAATAACCAATGTTGTTGTTGCTAATAACAACAGCAGCCAAGTACGTTTCAGTCATTTGTTCGTACTGTCCAGGCGCCTCCTAAAAACTATTCAAGGTGGAACAGAAAACTACAAACAGCAGGTTTGTCACCCTTTAAGTGTTAAATGTGTAGATATATTTGTTTAGCTGTCCAGTAAAGGTCTCGTTTTACAGTCAGGCGAACACAGTAGGCTCCTAAAACAGGGGGTGCATGATCTACAACCGGACTGATAATGCCGCGCCACCGGCAACCACGTGGCAGCATCATAGTTCCCGCCAAACATTATAAAACTCCACCGGTACTGGTCCGTTACAGCCCGGGACCACTAACACCAATGTAGAAACCGAATCAGCGGCAGGGAGGCTGACCGGTACCGGCCGGGTGGACGTCATTCAACACCATCCGCAGGATGCAGGAATGAAGCAGGGACCCCGCTCGGTCTACAGCAGAACCGAAAACCAGCAGTAACTCACCCCGGTGGAGCTGTTCTTCTCTCCCTGAGGAGACATTTCACTCCCAGCTTCTCTCTTTACGGAGACACAGTCCAGAGATCAGAACACTGGAGCTGAGGAGCAGCGTGTACTGAAGATCTCACCACGCTTTCAGTTCCAGAGCTCCTCCTCCTCCTCCTCCTCCCACCACTACT
>CM038705.1:52818084-52841453 GCA_021613375.1 Megaleporinus macrocephalus | reverse complement strand
AGAGTAAAATACTGTAATGTAGTGTAATGAACAGTAGAGGACTGTAATGTAGTGTAATGAATAGTACAGTAAAATACTGTAATGTAGTGTAATGAAGAGTAAAGGACTGTAATGTAGTGTAATGAACAGTAGAGTAAAGGACTGTAATGTAGTGTAATGAACAGTAAAGACTGTAATGTAGTGTAATGAACAGTAAAGACTGTAATGTAGTGTAATGAACAGTAGAGTAAAGGACTGTAATGTAGTGTAATGAACAGTAGAGTAAAGGACTGTAATGTAGTGTAATGAACAGTAAAGACTGTAATGTAGTGTAATGAACAGTAGAGTAAAGGACTGTAATGTAGTGTAATGAACAGTAGAGTAAAGGAATGTAATGTAGTGTAATGAACAGTAAAGACTGTAATGTAGTGTAATGAACAGTAGAGCAAAGGACTGTAATGTAGTGTAATGAAGAGTAAAGACTGTAATATAGTGTAATGAATAGTAAAGACTGTAATGTAGTGTAATGAAGAGTAGAGGACTGTAATGTAGTGTAATGAACAGTAAAGGACTGTAATGTAGTGTAATGAACAGTAAAGACTGTAATGTAGTGTAATGAACAGTAGAGTAAAGGACTGTAATGTAGTGTAATGAACAGTAAAGACTGTAATGTAGTGTAATGAACAGTAGAGTAAAGGACTGTAATGTAGCGTAAAGAAGAGTAGTGTAAAGGACTGTAATGTAGTGTAATGAAGAGTAAAGACTGTAATGTAGTGTAATGAACAGTAGAGTAAAGGACTGTAATGTAGTGTAATGAACAGTAGAGTAAAGGACTGTAATGTAGTGTAATGAAGAGTAAAGACTGTAATGAAGTGTAATGAACAGTAGAGTAAAGGACTGTAATGTAGTGTAATGAACAGTAGAGTAAAGGACTGTAATGTAGTGTAATGAAGAGTAAAGACTGTAATGTAGTGTAATGAACAGTAGAGTAAAGGACTGTAATGTAGTGTAATGAAGAGTAAAGACTGTAATGAAGTGTAATGAACAGTAGAGTAAAGGACTGTAATGTAGTGTAATGAACAGTAGAGTAAAGGACTGTAAAGTGGTGTAATGAAGAGTAAAGGCTGTAATGTAGTGTAATGAACAGTAGAGTAAAGGACTGTAATGTAGTGTAATGAACAGTAGAGTAAAGGACTGTAATGTAGTGTAATGAAGAGTAAAGACTGTAATGTAGTGTAATGAACAGTAAAGCAAAGGACTGTAATGTAGTGTAATGAACAGTAAAGGACTGTAATGTAGTGTAATGAACAGTAGAGTAAAGGACTGTAATGTAGTGTAATGAAGAGTAAAGACTGTAATGTAGTGTAATGAACAGTAGAGTAAAGGACTGTAATGTAGTGTAATGAAGAGTAAAGGACTGTAATGTAGTGTAATGAACAGTAAAGACTGTAATGTAGTGTAATGAACAGTAAAGGACTGTAATGTAGTGTAATGAACAGTAGAGTAAAGGACTGTAATGTAGTGTAATGAAGAGTAAAGACTGTAATGTAGTGTAATGAACAGTAGAGGACTGTAATGTAGTGTAATGAAGAGTAAAGACTGTAATGTAGTGTAATGAACAGTAGAGTAAAATACTGTAATGTAGTGTAATGAACAGTAGAGGACTGTAATGTAGTGTAATGAAGAGTAAAGACTGTAATGTAGTGTAATGAACAGTAGAGTAAAGGACTGTAATGTAGTGAAATGAACAGTAGAGTAAACAACGGTAATGTAGTGTAATGAACAGTAAAGACTGTAATGTAGTGTAATGAACAGTAAAGACTGTGATGTAGTGTAATGAACAGTAAAGACTGTAATGTAGTGTAATGAACAGTAGAGGACTGTAATGTAGTGTAATGAACAGTAAAGACTGTAATGTAGTGTAATGAACAGTAGAGTAAAGGACTGTAATGTAGTGTAATGAACAGTAGAGTAAAGGACTGTAATGTAGTGTAATGAAGAGTAAAGACTGTAATGTAGTATAATGAACAGTAGAGTAAAGGACTGTAATGTAGTGTAATGAACAGTAGAGTAAAGGACTGTAATGTAGTGTAATGAAGAGTAAAGACTGTAATGTAGTATAATGAACAGTAGAGTAAAGGACTGTAATGTAGTGTAATGAACAGTAGAGTAAAGGACTGTAATGTAGTGTAATGAAGAGTAAAGGACTGTAATGTAGTGTAATGAACAGTAAAGACTGTAATGTAGTGTAATGAACAGTAGAGGACTGTAATGTAGTGTAATGAAGAGTAAAGACTGTAATGTAGTGTAATGAACAGTAGAGTAAAGGACTGTAATGTAGTGTAATGAACAGTAAAGACTGTAATGTAGTGTAATGAACAGTAGAGGACTGTAATGTAGTGTAATGAACAGTAAAGACTGTAATGTAGTGTAATGAACAGTAGAGGACTGTAATGTAGTGTAATGAAGAGTAAAGACTGTAATGTAGTGTAATGAACAGTAAAGACTGTAATGTAGTGTAATGAACAGTAGAGTAAAGGACTGTAATGTAGTGTAATGAACAGTAGAGTAAAGGACTGTAATGTAGTGTAATGAAGAGTAAAGACTGTAATGTAGTGTAATGAACAGTAGAGGACTGTAATGTAGTGTAATGAAGAGTAAAGACTGTAATGTAGTGTAATGAACAGTAGAGTAAAATACTGTAATGTAGTGTAATGAACAGTAGAGGACTGTAATGTAGTGTAATGAAGAGTAAAGACTGTAATGTAGTGTAATGAACAGTAGAGTAAAGGACTGTAATGTAGTGTAATGAACAGTAGAGTAAACAACGGTAATGTAGTGTAATGAACAGTAAAGAATGTAATGTAGTGTAATGAACAGTAGAGTAAAGGACTGTAATGTAGTGTAATGAACAGTAAAGACTGTGATGTAGTGTAATGAACAGTAAAGACTGTAATGTAGTGTAATGAACAGTAGAGGACTGTAATGTAGTGTAATGAAGAGTAAAGACTGTAATGTAGTGTAATGAACAGTAGAGTAAAGGACTGTAATGTAGTGTAATGAACAGTAGAGTAAAGG
Source organism: Megaleporinus macrocephalus (assembly GCA_021613375.1). Classification (NCBI taxonomy): domain Eukaryota; kingdom Metazoa; phylum Chordata; class Actinopteri; order Characiformes; family Anostomidae; genus Megaleporinus; species Megaleporinus macrocephalus. The sequence goes on along the minus strand of CM038705.1, from coordinate 52,838,396 downwards.
ACTGTAATGTAGTGTAATGAAGAGTAAAGACTGTAATGTAGTATAATGAACAGTAGAGTAAAGGACTGTAATGTAGTGTAATGAGCAGTAGAGTAAAGGACTGTAATGTAGTGTAATGAAGAGTAAAGACTGTAATGTAGTGTAATGAACAGTAGAGTAAAGGACTGTAATGTAGTGTAATGAAGAGTAAAGACTGTAATGTAGTGTAATGAACAGTAGAGTAAAGGACTGTAATGTAGTGTAATGAAGAGTAAAGACTGTAATGTAGTGTAATGAACAGTAGAGTAAACGACTGTAATGTAGTGTAATGTACAGTAGAGGACTGTTATGTAGTGTAATGAACAGTAAAGACTGTAATGTAGTGTAATGAACAGTAGAGGACTGTTATGTAGTGTAATGAAGAGTAAAGACTGTAATGTAGCGTATTGAACAGTAGAGTAAAGGACTGTAATGTAGTGTAATGTACAGTAGAGTAAAAGACTGTAATGTAGTGTAATGAACAGTAAAGACTGTAATGTTGTGTAATGAACAGTAAAGACTGTAATGTAGTGTAATGAACAGTAGAGTAAAGGACTGTAATGTAGTGTAATGTACAGTAGAGTAAAAGACTGTAATGTAGTGTAATGAACAGTAAAGACTGTAAAGTTGTGTAATGAACAGTAGAGTAAAGGACTGTAATGTAGTGTAATGTACAGTAGAGTAAAAGACTGTAATGTAGTGTAATGAACAGTAAAGACTGTAAAGTTGTGTAATGAACAGTAGAGTTAAGGCCTGTAATGTAGTGTAATGTACAGTAGAGTAAAAGACTGTAATGTAGTGTAATGAACAGTAAAGACTGTAATGTAGTGTAATGAACAGTAGAGTAAAGGACTGTAATGTAGTGTAATGAACAGTAGAGTAAAGGACTGTAATGTAGTGTAATGAACAGTAGAGGACTGTAATGTAGTGTAATGAACAGTAAAGACTGTAATGTAGTGTAATGAACAGTAGAGTAAAGGACTGTAATGTAGTGTAATGAACAGTAGAGGACTGTAATGTAGTGTAATGAACAGTAAAGACTGTAATGTAGTGTAATGAACAGTAGAGGACTGTTATGTAGTGTAATGAAGAGTACAGACTGTAATGTAGTGTAATGAAGAGTAAAAGACTGTAATGTAGTGTAATGAACAGTAAAGACTGTAATGTTGTGTAATGAACAGTAGAGTAAAGGACTGTAATGTAGTGTAATGTACAGTAGAGTAAAAGACTGTAATGTAGTGTAATGAACAGTAAAGACTGTAATGTTGTGTAATGAACAGTAGAGTAAAGGACTGTAATGTAGTGTAATGAACAGTAGAGTAAAGGACTGTAATGTAGTGTAATGAACAGTAAAGACTGTGATGTAGTGTAATGAACAGTAAAGACTGTAATGTAGTGTAATGAACAGTAGAGGACTGTAATGTAGTGTAATGAAGAGTAAAGACTGTAATGTAGTGTAATGAACAGTAGAGTAAAGGACTGTAATGTAGTGTAATGAACAGTAGAGTAAAGGACTGTAATGTAGTGTAATGAAGAGTAAAGACTGTAATGTAGTATAATGAACAGTAGAGTAAAGGACTGTAATGTAGTGTAATGAGCAGTAGAGTAAAGGACTGTAATGTAGTGTAATGAACAGTAAAGACTGTTATGTAGGGTAATGAACAGTAAAGACTAATGTAGTGTAATGAACAGTAGAGGACTGTAATGTAGTGTAATGAAGAGTAAAGACTGTAATGTAGTGTAATGAACAGTAGAGTAAAGGACTGTAATGTAGTGTAATGAACAGTAGAGTAAAGGACTGTAATGTAGTGTAATGAAGAGTAAAGACTGTAATGTAGTATAATGAACAGTAGAGTAAAGGACTGTAATGTAGTGTAATGAGCAGTAGAGTAAAGGACTGTAATGTAGTGTAATGAAGAGTAAAGACTGTAATGTAGTGTAATGAACAGTAGAGTAAAGAACTGTAATGTAGTGTAATGAACAGTAAAGACTGTAATGTAGTGTAATGAACAGTAGAGTAAAGGACTGTAATGTAGTGTAATGAAGAGTAAAGACTGTAATGTAGTGTAATGAACAGTAGAGTAAAGGACTGTAATGTAGTGTAATGAAGAGTAAAGACTGTAATGTAGTGTAATGAACAGTAGAGTAAACGACTGTAATGTAGTGTAATGTACAGTAGAGGACTGTTATGTAGTGTAATGAACAGTAAAGACTGTAATGTAGTGTAATGAACAGTAGAGTAAAGGACTGTAATGTATTGTAATGTACAGTAGAGTAAAAGACTAATGTAGTGTAATGAACAGTAAACACTGTAATGTTGTGTAATGAACAGTAGAGTAAAGGACTGTAATGTAGTGTAATGTACAGTAGAGTAAAAGACTGTAATGTAGTGTAATGAACAGTAAAGACTGTAATGTTGTGTAATGAACAGTAGAGTAAAGGACTGTAATGTAGTGTAATGTACAGTAGAGTAAAAGACTGTAATGTAGTGTAATGAACAGTAAAGACTGTAATGTTGTGTAATGAACAGTAGAGGACTGTTATGTAGTGTAATGAAGAGTACAGACTGTAATGTAGTGTAATGAAGAGTAAAAGACTGTAATGTAGTGTAATGAACAGTAAAGACTGTAATGTTGTGTAATGAACAGTAGAGTAAAGGACTGTAATGTAGTGTAATGTACAGTAGAGTAAAAGACTGTAATGTAGTGTAATGAACAGTAAAGACTGTAATGTTGTGTAATGAACAGTAGAGTAAAGGACTGTAATGTAGTGTAATGAACAGTAGAGTAAAGGACTGTAATGTAGTGTAATGAACAGTAAAGACTGTGATGTAGTGTAATGAACAGTAAAGACTGTAATGTAGTGTAATGAACAGTAGAGGACTGTAATGTAGTGTAATGAAGAGTAAAGACTGTAATGTAGTGTAATGAACAGTAGAGTAAAGGACTGTAATGTAGTGTAATGAACAGTAGAGTAAAGGACTGTAATGTAGTGTAATGAAGAGTAAAGACTGTAATGTAGTATAATGAACAGTAGAGTAAAGGACTGTAATGTAGTGTAATGAGCAGTAGAGTAAAGGACTGTAATGTAGTGTAATGAACAGTAAAGACTGTTATGTAGGGTAATGAACAGTAAAGACTAATGTAGTGTAATGAACAGTAGAGGACTGTAATGTAGTGTAATGAAGAGTAAAGACTGTAATGTAGTGTAATGAACAGTAGAGTAAAGGACTGTAATGTAGTGTAATGAACAGTAGAGTAAAGGACTGTAATGTAGTGTAATGAAGAGTAAAGACTGTAATGTAGTATAATGAACAGTAGAGTAAAGGACTGTAATGTAGTGTAATGAGCAGTAGAGTAAAGGACTGTAATGTAGTGTAATGAAGAGTAAAGACTGTAATGTAGTGTAATGAACAGTAGAGTAAAGAACTGTAATGTAGTGTAATGAACAGTAAAGACTGTAATGTAGTGTAATGAACAGTAGAGTAAAGGACTGTAATGTAGTGTAATGAAGAGTAAAGACTGTAATGTAGTGTAATGAACAGTAGAGTAAAGGACTGTAATGTAGTGTAATGAAGAGTAAAGACTGTAATGTAGTGTAATGAACAGTAGAGTAAACGACTGTAATGTAGTGTAATGTACAGTAGAGGACTGTTATGTAGTGTAATGAACAGTAAAGACTGTAATGTAGTGTAATGAACAGTAGAGGACTGTTATGTAGTGTAATGAAGAGTAAAGACTGTAATGTAGCGTATTGAACAGTAGAGTAAAGGACTGTAATGTAGTGTAATGTACAGTAGAGTAAAAGACTGTAATGTAGTGTAATGAACAGTAAAGACTGTAATGTTGTGTAATGAACAGTAAAGACTGTAATGTAGTGTAATGAACAGTAGAGTAAAGGACTGTAATGTAGTGTAATGTACAGTAGAGTAAAAGACTGTAATGTAGTGTAATGAACAGTAAAGACTGTAAAGTTGTGTAATGAACAGTAGAGTAAAGGACTGTAATGTAGTGTAATGTACAGTAGAGTAAAAGACTGTAATGTAGTGTAATGAACAGTAAAGACTGTAATGTTGTGTAATGAACAGTAAAGGACTGTAATGTAGTGTAATGTACAGTAGAGTAAAGGACTGTAATGTAGTGTAATGAACAGTAGAGTAAATGACTGTAATGTAGTATAATGAACAGTAAAGACTGTAAAGTTGTGTAATGAACAGTAGAGTAAAGGACTGTAATGTAGTGTAATGTACAGTAGAGTAAAAGACTGTAATGTAGTGTAATGAACAGTAAAGACTGTAAAGTTGTGTAATGAACAGTAGAGTTAAGGACTGTAATGTAGTGTAATGTACAGTAGAGTAAAAGACTGTAATGTAGTGTAATGAACAGTAAAGACTGTAATGTAGTGTAATGAACAGTAGAGTAAAGGACTGTAATGTAGTGTAATGAACAGTAGAGTAAAGGACTGTAATGTAGTGTAATGAACAGTAGAGTAAAGGACTGTAATGTAGTGTAATGAACAGTAAAGACTGTAATGTAGTGTAATGAACAGTAAAGGACTGTAATGTAGTGTAATGAACAGTAGAGTAAAAGACTGTAATGTAGTGTAATGAACAGTAAAGACTGTAATGTTGTGTAATGAACAGTAAAGACTGTAATGTAGTGTAACGAACAGTAGAGGACTGTAATGTAGTGTACTGAAGAGTAAAGACTGTAATGTAGTGTAATGAACAGTAGAGTAAAGGACTGTAATGTATTGTAATGTACAGTAGAGTAAAAGACTAATGTAGTGTAATGAACAGTAAAGACTGTAATGTTGTGTAATGAACAGTAGAGTAAAGGACTGTAATGTAGTGTAATGTACAGTAGAGTAAAAGACTGTAATGTAGTGTAATGAACAGTAAAGACTGTAATGTTGTGTAATGAACAGTAGAGTAAAGGACTGTAATGTAGTGTAATGTACAGTAGAGTAAAAGACTGTAATGTAGTGTAATGAACAGTAAAGACTGTAATGTTGTGTAATGAACAGTAGAGGACTGTTATGTAGTGTAATGAAGAGTACAGACTGTAATGTAGTGTAATGAAGAGTAAAAGACTGTAATGTAGTGTAATGAACAGTAAAGACTGTAATGTTGTGTAATGAACAGTAGAGTAAAGGACTGTAATGTAGTGTAATGTACAGTAGAGTAAAAGACTGTAATGTAGTGTAATGAACAGTAAAGACTGTAATGTTGTGTAATGAACAGTAGAGTAAAGGACTGTAATGTAGTGTAATGAACAGTAGAGTAAAGGACTGTAATGTAGTGTAATGAACAGTAAAGACTGTGATGTAGTGTAATGAACAGTAAAGACTGTAATGTAGTGTAATGAACAGTAGAGGACTGTAATGTAGTGTAATGAAGAGTAAAGACTGTAATGTAGTGTAATGAACAGTAGAGTAAAGGACTGTAATGTAGTGTAATGAACAGTAGAGTAAAGGACTGTAATGTAGTGTAATGAAGAGTAAAGACTGTAATGTAGTATAATGAACAGTAGAGTAAAGGACTGTAATGTAGTGTAATGAGCAGTAGAGTAAAGGACTGTAATGTAGTGTAATGAAGAGTAAAGACTGTAATGTAGTGTAATGAACAGTAGAGTAAAGAACTGTAATGTAGTGTAATGAACAGTAAAGACTGTAATGTAGTGTAATGAACAGTAGAGTAAAGGACTGTAATGTAGTGTAATGAAGAGTAAAGACTGTAATGTAGTGTAATGAACAGTAGAGTAAAGGACTGTAATGTAGTGTAATGAAGAGTAAAGACTGTAATGTAGTGTATTGAACAGTAGAGTAAAGGACTGTAATGTAGTGTAATGTACAGTAGAGTAAAAGACTGTAATGTAGTGTAATGAACAGTAAAGACTGTAATGTTGTGTAATGAACAGTAAAGACTGTAATGTAGTGTAATGAACAGTAGAGTAAAGGACTGTAATGTAGTGTAATGTACAGTAGAGTAAAAGACTGTAATGTAGTGTAATGAACAGTAAAGACTGTAAAGTTGTGTAATGAACAGTAGAGTAAAGGACTGTAATGTAGTGTAATGTACAGTAGAGTAAAAGACTGTAATGTAGTGTAATGAACAGTAAAGACTGTAATGTTGTGTAATGAACAGTTAAGGACTGTAATGTAGTGTAATGTACAGTAGAGTAAAGGACTGTAATGTAGTGTAATGAACAGTAGAGTAAAAGACTGTAATGTAGTGTAATGAACAGTAAAGACTGTAAAGTTGTGTAATGAACAGTAGAGTAAAGGACTGTAATGTAGTGTAATGTACAGTAGAGTAAAAGACTGTAATGTAGTGTAATGAACAGTAAAGACTGTAAAGTTGTGTAATGAACAGTAGAGTAAAGGACTGTAATGTAGTGTAATGTACAGTAGAGTAAAAGACTGTAATGTAGTGTAATGAACAGTAAAGACTGTAATGTAGTGTAATGAACAGTAGAGTAAAGGACTGTAATGTAGTGTAATGAACAGTAGAGTAAAGGACTGTAATGTAGTGTAATGAACAGTAGAGTAAAGGACTGTAATGTAGTGTAATGAACAGTAAAGACTGTAATGTAGTGTAATGAACAGTAAAGGACTGTAATGTAAAGTAATGTACAGTAGAGTAAAAGACTGTAATGTAGTGTAATGAACAGTAAAGACTGTAATGTTGTGTAATGAATAGTAAAGACTGTAATGTTGTGTAATGAACAGTAGAGGACTGTAATGTAGTGTAATGAAGAGTAAAGACTGTAATGTAGTGTAATGAACAGTAGAGTAAAGGACTGTAATGTAGTGTAATGTACAGTAGAGTAAAAGACTGTAATGTAATGTAATGAACAGTAAAGACTGTAATGTTGTGTAATGAACAGTAAAGACTGTAATGTAGTGTAACGAACAGTAGAGGACTGTAATGTAGTGTACTGAAGAGTAAAGACTGTAATGTAGTGTAATGAACAGTAGAGTAAAGGACTGTAATGTAGTGTAATGTACAGTAGAGTAAAAGACTAATGTAGTGTAATGAACAGTAAAGACTGTAATGTTGTGTAATGAACAGTAGAGTAAAGGACTGTAATGTAGTGTAATGTACAGTAGAGTAAAAGACTGAAATGTAGTGTAATGAACAGTAAAGACTGTAATGTTGTGTAATGAACAGTAGAGTAAAGGACTGTAATGTAGTGTAATGTACAGTAGAGTAAAAGACTGTAATGTAGTGTAATGAACAGTAAAGACTGTAATGTTGTGTAATGAACAGTAGAGTAAACGACTGTAATGTAGTGTAATGTACAGTAGAGTAAAAGACTGTAATGTAGTGTAATGAACAGTAAAGACTGTAATGTTGTGTAATGAACAGTAGAGGACTGTTATGTAGTGTAATGAAGAGTACAGACTGTAATGTAGTGTAATGAAGAGTAAAAGACTGTAATGTAGTGTAATGAACAGTAAAGACTGTAATGTTGTGTAATGAACAGTAGAGTAAAGGACTGTAATGTAGTGTAATGTACAGTAGAGTAAAAGACTGTAATGTAGTGTAATGAACAGTAAAGACTGTAATGTTGTGTAATGAACAGTATAGACTGTAATGTTGGGTAATGAACAGTAGAGGACTGTAATGTAGTGTAATGAAGAGTAAAGACTGTAATGTAGTGTAATGAACAGTAGAGTAAAGGACTGTAATGTAGTGTAATGAACAGTAGAGTATTAGACAGCAATGGGTAGTATAGAATTGTAGGGAGAGGAGCATTGTGCAGCAGATAAAAGGCAGCAGAGTAATTGGCAGTACTGCAGTGTAATAAGCAGTACAGTAATAGACAGTATAATAAAGAGCAGCTATGAAGTTTAATGAGCACTGGAGAAATACACATCAGTGTAGTGTAACGAGCAGTGTAACAAGTAATGGTCAGTAGAATTATCAGGAGTAAAGTAGGGCAATGGGCAGTAATGTAGTATAATGGACAGCAATGTGGTCTAATGAGCAGAATGAGGAGTAATGCAATTTAATCAGCAGTAGAGTATTTGCAGTAAAGTAGAGTAATAAAGTAGAGTAATAAAGTAGAGTAATAAGGAATATTGGAATGGATTGGTCAGTAATGGCAGTAGCCTTTGAAAAGTAGTGTGTTTTAACAAACTAATAAGTACTACTAATAATAATAATAGCCCCCAAACTATGGAGCATATTATCACTCTCTCCCTAGATTGATGTCCCTCATCTTCATCCTTCAATGCTCAGCTCAAAACTTACCTAATTTTTTGCTTGTTTCTTCTGATACTATAACTTGTCAGCAGTGTAGAGTGATAGACAGTAATACTGTGTACAGTAATAAAAAGTTAATGTAAAGCAATGTAAAATTAAGAATATTCAAGTAACAGAAATAATCTGAAGTAAAAGTAAAAGAATGGAGAGTAATGTAGAGTAATGAACAGTAAAGTAATGAACATGAGAGCAGTAAAGTACAGTAAAGTAATGTGGTGGTAATGAATAGTTAAGTTAAGCAATGTGCAGTAGTCCAAAGAACAGTAGAGTAATAGACAGTAATGTGGCCAATGGACAGTAATTTAAACTAGAATAGAATCTAGCACTAATACAGGCTAATAGCATAAAATATAGTAAAGACGAGTAATGTTCTACAATAACATAGGATAATGTAGCTCAATATAGTTTTTTCTTCTACTCCTTACAGGTTCACACCATTATCAGTACTTTATACTCCTTACATTTACACTCCATTATCAGTACTTTCTACTCCTTACATTTACACTCCATTATCAGTACTTTCTACTCCTTACATTTACACTCCATTATCTGTACTTTCTACTTCTTACATTTACACTTCATTATCAATACTTTCTACTTCTTACATTTACACTCCATTATCAGTACTTTCTACTCCTTACATTTACACTCCATTTTCAGTACTTTATACTCCTTACATTTACACTCCATAATCAGTACTTTATACTCCTTACATATACACTCCATTATCAGTACTTTATACTCCTTACATTTACACTCCATTATCAGTACTTTATACTCCTTACATTTACACTCCATTATCAGTACTTTATACTCCTTACATGTACACTCCATTATCAGTACTTTATACTCCTTACATTTACACACCATTATCAGTACTTTCTACTCCTTACATTTACACTACATTATCAATACTTTATACTCCTTACATTTACACACCATTATCAGTACTTTATACTCCTTACATTTACACTCCATTATCAGTACTTTATACTCCTTACATTTACACTCCATTATCAGTACTTTATACTCCTTACATTTACACTCTATAATCAGTACGTTATACTACTTACATTTACACTCCATTATCAGTACTTTATACTCCTTACATTTACACTCCATTATCAGTACTTTCTACTCCTTACATTTACACTCCATTATCAGTACTTTATACTCCTTACATTTACACTCCATAATCAGTACGTTATACTACTTACATTTACACTCCATTATCAGTACTTTATACTCCTTACATTTACACTCCATAATCAGTACTTTATACTCCTTACATTTACACTCCATTATCAGTACTTTATACTCCTTACATTTACACTCCATAATCAGTACTTTATACTCCTTACATTTACACTCCATTATCAGTACTTTCTACTCCTTACATTTACACTCCATTATCAGTACTTTCTACTCCTTACATTTACACTTTATTATCAGTACTTTCTACTCCTTACATATCTACTCCATTATCAGTACTTTCTACTGCTTACATTAACATACCATTATCAGTACTTTCTACTCCTTACATTTACACTACATTATCAATACTTTCTACTCCTTACAATTACACTCCATTATCAGTACTTTCCACTCCTTACATTTACACTCCATTATCAGCTTTTGTCATTAATGCCATTTTTACATTACTTTTACTTTTATACTTTAAGTAGTTCTGAAAGCAGTACTTTTACACTTTTACTGGAGTAAAAAGCTTGAGTTGATACTTCAACTTATACAGAAGTATTTTTTAAACCTAGTAATGAATGAATACTTTTGACATCTTTGAATAACAGAGTGATCTAGAAAGAACACACAGTAATGGAACCATAGCAGGGGTTCCCCATCCTGGAGACCCCTTGCTCTGCACAGTTTTGTGTTTTCCCTACTCTACACACAGCCAACGAGGTGCTTGTTTATTAGTTAATGATTTGAATCAGGTTCACCTGATTGGGAACACCCAAATATAATGAAGAGAAACTGTAAAGTTAATAGTAACTAAAAGTAATGTAGTGTAATGAAATGTAAATCACAGCAAATGATTACTTAGATGGAAGTATAGCACAATCAACAGACATACAACTAATAAAGAATAATAAAAAGTAATCCTGTAGAAGCTAGGTTAATGTGACCATAGTGTAATAAATAGCAATGTAGAGCTATCCTGCATTAAGTTAGAATAATATGGACCCAGAGAAATAAAAATAATTAAAGACTAACCCTGTAGTAAATGAGGTCATAGACTAATGAACAGTAACACAGGTTAATTTTGTAGCAATATGACTATAAAATAATAATATATATAACATATAATACTGATTAGTAAACAACAGCAGTGCATTAGCAGAGTTATCTAGCAGTACACAGAGTAATGGAACTACCTACGTAGAATAACCTTGCAGTAAGTTAGAGTAATGTGATGGTACAGTAATGAACAGTAACATGTAGTAATGAATCTAGTAGTAACATAGAATAATCATAGTCATCAAAAGAAACTGAGAAGAAAAGGATAGTCGTGGAGAATAATGGAGGAGGATAAAAATAATAATGTGGAGTATTCCTTCAGTAATTCACAGCATGGAACAGTAATCCTGGAGTAAAGCAGAGGAATGCAAGCGTAAAGTAATTAACAGTAATGCAGAGTAACCCTGCAGTAGAGCAGTTTGACCATAGAGTTATGAACAACGACATGAAGTAATTGTACAGTAATGTGACTGCAGAGTAATAAATAGTGTAATAGATTTATGATGAGTAATATGGTGTAATAATCAGTATTGTAATGCCCAATAATATAAAATATATAATAGTAATGAAAGGTACAGTGATTTCACATGACATAATCAACAGTATTATAGAGTAATGACCAGTACTATAGAGTAATGACCAGTACTATAGAGTAATGAACAGTACTATAGAGTAATGACCAGTACTATAGAGTAATGAACAGTACTATAGAGTAATGAACAGTACTATAGAGTAATGGCCAGTAGTATAGAGTAATGACCAGTACTGTAGTACTGCAGTAAGTTAGAGAGACGTGACTATACAGTAATAAAAAAAGTAATATAGAGCAACCCTGTATTAATTTCCCTACAGAGTATTGAGCAGAAACGTGGAGTTAAGAATAGTAATGAAGAGTGATCCAGCGATAATGTGGATCGATGGAAGCAACAGAAATACAAAGTAATGATATTAATCAGGAGTAATGTAAGTAATGTAGAGTAATAAACAATAATGTAATGTGCAATCATGTAGAATATTAAGGAACAGTAGGTACAGTGACCTGGCAGTAATGTAATGTAGTGTAATCATCAAAAGTAATGTAATGTAGTAGGGTAAGAGTAATAAACAGTAAGGATCAGCAGTAGCGAGCTCAGCGGCCCGGCAGCTCATACACACTCGGCCCAGTTTAGCAGAGACGTTTTTATTGCTAAGATGTGTCATTATGGCAGTTTACACCGAGAAGCTTCAGGATTTTCTCTCTTCGTTCAAGTAGAGTTTCTGCTAGAATTTCTCTTCTATCTCCCTTTATTACCTAAACTCACAACACATACAACAATAAATAAAACATACACATTTATTACCTTCACTAAACACTATACCATTTCCAAAAGCTGAGTTCACTCTTTAAAATATAGACTCTCCTCCACGTCTCGTCACCAGTATGAGTATTACTTCTGTATTATTATAATTATCATTAATAATAATTATTATATAAACATCTCCTCTAGGCAGCACTGCAGTGAGTGAGCGAGCGGTGGAGAGGAAGTAGCTCCTCCCCGGAGCGGAAATGACGCATGGTCCTGTTTCATTTCTTTTCGAAAAAAAAAAAATAATAATAAACATAAACAACAAAAAATAATAGCTGCATTCATTTCATACTTAAATATGTACAATATGTTGCTATTCTGAGTCAAATCGCTATAAAAAAATAGATTCGCTATATGGAGCCACAAATAAACAGTGCAATAGAAACAGTTTATAATTATTACTTATTATTATTATTATTACTATTATTATTACTGTCATGATTACTGCTGTACTCTTCAGTCTCTTCAGTCCGTATGCTGATGGACGCACGAGCACCCATGACCTCATTCGCTCGATTCTTTTTCTTTTTCTTTTTTTGTTTTTTACACACCAGCATCCTCGCGTTCTCTCTCATACGCATGCGCACGCATCGCCTCAGTCACTCGCGCATTCCCTAGCACCTGCACACGCACATGTTCTCTCATTCTCTCTTAGCACAGGCACGGTCTCTCACACATGCACGCGCACGCATCCTCTCGTTCTCTCGCTCATTCATTCACAGTCGCGCACAGTCTTTCTCGTTCTCGTGCACACGTGCGCGTGCACACACCCTCGCCTAGCACGCACACGCTCGATTTCCCACACATGCACGCGCACCCATCGTTTGATCCTCTCGCTCATCCTCTCACACATGCACGCGCACACATCCCGTCATTCTCGCTCTCTCTTAACACTGGCACGCGCACGCACTCGCTCGATTTCCCATAGAGGCACGCGCACACATCGTCCGATCCTCTCGCTCATGCTCTCACGCATGCACGCGTCCTCCGTCCTCCCAAACGCACGGGCGCGCGCGCGCACGTCTCAACCCAGGCAGGCAGGCAGGCAGGCACGCACGCACGCGCGCCTTCGCTCAGTCTCTCGCGCAGTCTTCCTCGTTCTCGTGCGCGCGCGCGCTCCCCGCTCAGCAGGAGCACTTGCACTCGGAGATGATGGGGTACTGCACGGGGATCCAGGTGCAGTACTTCTGCCGCAGGAAGCCCTGACAGTACCAGCGCAGGAAGGTCTTGGTGACGGATTTGACGGGCTTGCAGAACATGCCCTCGGGCAGGGAGCACGAGCGCTCGCTGAAGCAGGTGCCCTCTTTGATGTAGCGCGGCCAGAAGCGCGCGCCCAGGTCCTTCCAGCCATACAGCACGGGGCAGTGCGTGTACGTCCACAAGAACTGCACCAGCTTCCGCCGCGCCTTCTTGCCCAGCCTGAGGCGCGCGCCGTAGGGTGTGGCCGTCAGGTCCAGCCTCCGGAAGTCCGCGGGCACGGCGCCGGGCGGCGCCGGGGGCGCCCGCGCGCTCACGCTCGCGCTGACGTTGAGCTGCAGCGGCATGCCCACGGACATGAAGCCGGGGTCGAAGTGGCTGCCCAGCTTCTTGCGCAGCGTCCGCTCGTTCAGGTCCTGCTCGCGCGGGTCGTACTCCGGGTCGGGGTCCTCCTTCAGGTCCGGGACGGGCAGGTGGTCGCTGGGCGACGGGCGCAGGCGCAGGTAGTGCTGCGCGCCGGTGACGCGGGCGCAGAGCAGCAGCAGCAGCAGCAGCAGGAAGACCATGACCCCGCGCGGGACCCCCATGGCTGGATCGGTGCGTGTCTCCGGGCAGGCGGGGCTACTGTCCGGCTCACTGCGGCATAAATAGTCCGCGAGACAGCACGAGCAAGACGATCCTTTTAATAGCGCGTGCGAGCGGTTTCGATGACACGCCACCGGGAGCCGGGCGGCGCGCTTTATCCGGGTCCGCGGGTCCTCCTCGCGCTCCTATATATATCTGTAGGTATGAAAGGTGATGCAATCCGTGGCGCGAGACAGAAAGTACAATAAATAAGGGCGCGAGTACAGGAGATCAAAGAGAAGCTTATTGTTTCCGGACGAGCTTCTAGAACTCGTCAGCAGCTTCCAGAACTTCCAGAACTTCTCCAAACTTTCTAGAAGCTCGATCAGCAGCAGAACTCTCGCGAGAAGAAAAACAAAAAACTTCTCCTCCGCGTTCTTTCAAAGCGTGCAGACTCTTCAGGCTCTCGCGCCCGCGCGCGTGCGCCCTTGTTCAGCGGCAGGCGGTCACCATGGCGACGCGGTGGCGGGGGTGAGACTCCGCGGCTCGCGCGCGCACCACAAGCAGCGGCGACGGAGAGTCTTCCTCTGAGGCTCGTCGCGCGACATTGGAATGAAGGAGGCGCGCGCGGCCCCCCTCCCTCCCTCCCTCCCTCCGCTCCCTCTCTCTCTCTCTCTCTCTCTCTCACTCGCGCTCTCTCTTACCCAGGATGCGCGCGGGCTGTCTCTGGGCGTCCCGGTAAATGTCACACAGGCTCAGTGTCCCAATGTTATTTTTACGCTCGCTCTCTCTCGCGCGCCCCCTCTCGAGGCTCCAGGCTGTCCCGAGATGAGCGCGCGCAGTATTCAGTAATCCTCCCTCCTGCAGTCGTCTCCGTGTCTCGCGCTCTCTCTCCTCTCCCTCGGCGCTGCACGCGGCTGTTTTCTCTCTCAGCGCTGAAGGTTCTCACAGGCGTGTGCGCGCGCCTCGCGCCTCTCTTGAGCCGACTGTCCCCTCATGGCCCCCTCGCGCTGGTTGGTTGCTTGGCTGGCTGGCTGTCCCGTGCGGAGTGTGACAGTGAGAGAGAGAGATCGTGCGTGACGGTGGCTCGCGCTCTACTGGAGCTCCAGAGGAGTGCGCGTGGGGTTTGTGCGGAGAGCTCCTCGTGCTCCCAAGTTAAATACACCCCCCTCCTCCTCCTCCTCCTTCTCCTCCTCCTCCTCCTCCTCCTCACCCCCCCACCCCCCACCCCCCCCAAAACCAAACCCCAACCCAGCCCAGCCCACCAACAACACGCTCAGCATGACTGACAGCACACACACCCGCGCGCGGGGGAAAATATCGGCCACAGTTTCTCTGGAACCACCGCGCGCTCCTGCTGACGGCGATTAACGAACAATAATCGCGCGGGATTTTCCGTACCGCGCACATTCCAGCACATTAATGAGAAACTTTGCGCCGCAACCGCGCGGCTCCACGAGTTTTCCACAAGTCTGAGGGGCGCGCGCGCGCACACACACACACACGCACGCGAGACACGAACCCACATGTACACACACACACACAGAGCGGAGCGGACAGTCAGAGAGTCAGACACAGAGTATTTCCTGCTCTGTGCGCGTGTGTGGCCCGCTCCACCTTTGTCCGCGCGCAGGGTCACCCGAAAAGCACGCGCAATTAAACATTTAAACTGTCACGAGAGGCGACGCGTCACCCTGAGTCATTAACACCGTACGCAGCCGCACTTTGGTGCGCTGCCCGGACCACGTGACCCCCGTGACAGTCCCCGCGGCACTGATCTGATTGATCTTCTCTAATTAATTGCTGACCGAGGCCGGTGAGCGCGAGCTTCCTCCGCCGAGACCACATGCGATCAGCGAGCGCGACAGTAGCGACATTCAGCCGCTAGAGGGCAGCGCGCGCACCAGCTCCACTCGACTCCTGCTCCAGCGCTCAGCAGCGGACTGACGCGCTCTACTGATATTAATACTGTATATTAGTAATAATAGTAATAATAATAATAATAATAATAATAATAATAACAATAATAATAATAATAGTAATAACGATAATAATAATAACAATAATAATAATAATAATAGTAATAATGATAATAATAATAATAATAATAATAGTAATAATAATAATAATAATAATAATAATAATAATAATAATAATAGTAATAACGATAATAATAATAACGATAATAATAATAATAATAATAATAACAATAATAATAATAATAGTAATAACGATGATAATAATAACAATAATAATAATAATGATAGTAATAATGATAATAATAATAATAATAATAGTAATAATAATAATAATAATAATAATAATAGTAATAATGATAATAATAATAATAATAATAATAATAATAATAATAAGCAACGACAGAGTATACTGGTTACTGTGGTCAGCTGTTTATATGATATAATGAAGTTATTGATAAACATTCCATACGTGTATTAACTGTTTATTAACAAACTCATCCAGTTTTAGTGAAGACTTCATATCTGCAGGTCTTCTGCAGGTCACCTCAGCAAGCTGGAGATCAGCTTCTGGGTAGAATCTGGAATGATGAACCCGTTCTCACCCAATCAGGACTTGGAGTTGATCACAGTATCTGGTTTTTTGAGGATTGATCACAGGTTCTCAGTGGGATTGAGATCTGGGGAGGTTCCTGAACATGAAACCAAAATTTCACTTCTGTCTTGTGACCTGGAGCTCCATCATGCTGGAGCAAGCACTGTTCATCTCCAGACTGCTTCTGGATGGTTGGGAGAAGTTACTCTTGGAAGATGTTTTGATAGCATTCCTCATGGCAGTGAACCCACTCCCCTGGAGGAGAAGCAACCCCCCACAGAAATGGTCTCAGCATGCTTCACTGTTGGCACGATGCAGGACTCATGGTGGTGCTCACCCGTTCTTCTCCAGACAATCATTTTTCCAGACGTTCTGAACAGCCTGAAGGGTCTTCATCAAAAAGAATAACTGTACCCCAGTCCCCTGCAGTCCAATCCCTACACTTCCTGCAGAACGTCAGTCTGTTCTTGATGTTCTTCTTGGAGAGAAGTTTCTTCTTTGCTGCTCTTCTGGACACCAAGCCGTCCTTTAAAAACCTTCATCTCGCTGTGCGTATAGATGTGCTCACACCTGCCCTTGGAGGTAACCATGGTTACCAGAAGAAAACTTTAGAGCAGCTCTTCTACTCAGCAGGACAGAGCGATATCAGTGGTCTCGTCCCCATTAAGCTCTGAGCTAACGAGATCATCACTGAAATCATGTGTGAGGTCATTCTGTAGGACTGGATTGGACTTTCATCTGATCATCTTCACAATCTAGAGTTCATACAGCTGCACATACAGTATAACAGAGTTCACATTGAAAATGTTTTAAGGACCTACAATCTCTCACCCAGTGTGAAATTAAATATTTAATCAATTTCATTCAATCAATGTTTCAAAAAGTTCTATGATCCCTGAAGTGAATAACATGATAAACGTAGATCATCAAGTATCACAATGATTAAGCACTGGAGGTCATTTGTTGGTAATCCTTGAAATCTGACAAATTCTGAAATTTAATGTTATTTGATCTTTATTTTAGAATCTTCTATGAGTCTGCTCGTGATTCTGGGCACACCCAGTTACGATCTATAGATTGATCATGAATTATGCTTTACTGTCTGAAGATGCCCAGAGAAATCTAACTTTATCTTGTGAACAAAAAAAAAAAAAAAGTTTGGTGGAGGTGGAATAATGGGCTACTTAGAATTTCCTGCTTCAGCTGGACGGTGCTTCAGATAAACAAGGCTGGGCCCCACAACCTGGTATAGGGTAACACCTTCATTCCACACCAAGGTATATGGATCCTTGGGCAGGAAAGAGGGGGTTACTGCAGCCATTGTCGTACCAAGTCTCGAGCTTGCTGCGGGAGTTCGTCAAGATGACTCCTGGGCCGTTATAATTTTGGTAGATCTGGGTTCAGTCAGCAGTACTAGCTCTTCCTCTCTCATCTTCATCACATTCTCCCTTTTATTACTCCTCACTTTGACACATGTTCCTTCTCCTCCTAAGGCTGATGCACTCTTTTCATTTCTGTCAGAATTGATGTTTATATGCAAATGCCGCCAACGCGAGTCTTTACCAAAATAATCCTGCAATGAACGTTTACAGAGTCAGAGTATGTATCCAAAATAGAGTCCAAACTACGCTTCAGCTCCAACACTACCAGAACAAGCGCCAGTGCTGTTAAATACACCTAGCAACACCCAGCAACACCTAGCAACACCCAGCCAGTGCTCTTACCTAGAAAAAATAAATAAGTACAGCAAAAGTACAATGCATCTCAGTAAGGACTTACATTAGTGCTCACAGAGAAGATCTTCAGTCTGAGTTTGATCTTCAGGCCGTGAGAGAGTCTGCTGTTCGGAGAGCCAGTAGAAGCTTGGACAGAGAACCTTGGCTTCCAAGTGTCTTGAGGAATGGCAAGTCCAGCTGACTCTTCTGTCCTGCAGAGGAAGACCAGCCAGGAGGGAGCTGCAAGAGTCAAGCCTTTAAATGACAAGAGACCGGGCAAGCACCTGGGTGGCCTCCTGAGAGAGGAAGGGTCGGATCCCTCCGATGATAACTCGTCATCAAGCATCACACCAAGGCTTCTCACATCTTTAGATGGAGCAATCAAGGACTTCTCAAATGAGATGGCAAGATCACGGTGGGACTCCAATAGTTCCAGGGACGAACAGAAGCTCGGTCTTGCTAGGATTGAGCCTCAGGTAAAGAGATGAAGGCCAAGATGCAACTGCAAACCTGAGTATCAGATGATAAGAAGTAAAGAATTAGTTGCAATGGTAGAAGAAGCTATGAGAGATCATTACATCACCAAGAGTGTAGAGTAAAAAGCAAAGAGGACCCAGCCTGGAGTCTTAGGTGAGCTGTTACCTGGTAAACATGCTTTTCCAGCGAGGACTCAAACCCCAAGTTTATCATTCTAGCTAACTAACATTTGTTCCAACCATCAAATGTTAGCTAGCTAACTAGATTTGATTGAATAACGCTAGCAGAAATCTGGACAGCCCTAGAGTCTGGGGGTGAATGGTATTGCTATGGTTACCTGCATCACAGTTCTGGGTATTAGATAAGCCAGTTTGTGGACAGAAGAATTATTTTCCGATAATTCTTTAATTCCTTTGATGACTTTGTTATTCTTTCATGATTTATTGGTGGGAACGTCCATGACTGCAGCTAGGAAGGACAAACTCCCCAGTAAGGAGATCTTTAACAAGCACATACGGAGTTAGTATTCAGTTGTCCACATACTTTTGCCATGTAGGGTAGGTCCCCATGAATTATACTCTTTTCTCTCAGTCTCGGTCTCGCTGCAGACAGAGAGAGATGGAGACAGGCAGAGACAGAGTGGTCGGGGTGGGGGGAGTGATTACTGTGGTCTGTACAGGCTGGTCTTCTCTAACGAGGTTAGAGTGGGGGGTCAGGGGGAAATTGGCCGTGTAGAACAACAGGACTTACCCAGCCGGACGCCCGCCGCTTTCACACCCGCATACAACTCAATACAGACCTCGGCCAGGGGTCAGCTACGCCACATACCGAACTGAGAGAGAGAGAGAGAGAGAGAGAGAGAGAGAGCGAGAGAGAGAGAGAGAGCGAGAGAGAGAGAGAGAGAGAGAGAGAGAGAGAGAGAGAGAGAGAGAGAGAGAGAGAGACATTCTGTCTATGCAAACAGAGCCTCAATTGAAGAATAAAAATGGAAGAAAAGAAACCTGCGGAGTCCAGCAGCATGGGACGCACTCTCACTCTCACACACTCACACACACACACACACACACACACACACACACACACACTACCGCTCAAAAGTTTAGGATCACTTTAGAATTTCATTTCATGCAATTTTCATGCAATTCACAAACATTGTTCATGTTCATTTCACAATTAATGTAAGTGTATCAGATGATTTTTAAAGAATAAAAATGTTTGTATTAAAGCCTATTTTTGTATAGCGGCTTATTTTACATATAGTCCTATTATCAGTAATTCTCAGTCCTCTGTCTAAATCTCCTGGTACGACCACCAATCCAAGTTAAGGATGTTATTGGACTAATTGGTTGCTAAGACAACTTTCTTTAGAGACCCGTCAGTCCATTGTTGTGTTAAAGAAGAAAGACTCCATTAAAACAAGAACATTTCACTGTGATCCCAAACTTTTGAATATATATATATATATAAACCCAATTCCAAAAAATCAGCAGCAAAAATTTAATTACAAACAGAAAGCAATGATTTGCAAATCCAATCAGCCAATCCAACTTCAATACATCGTCGCTGTTTTTGTTGATTTTCAGTTTCAATGGATAAGCTGCTGTTTACAGTATTCAAAACTTTTATGACGATTGGACCAATAGAAATGCCCCAAACTTCTGGTTCTGTTGACTTAAAATTAATTAAAATTAAAATTAAAGACTGTAAAGTGGTAACTATAGAGACGCTTGTTTTTCATTGGACAGCGACGATATGCCTGATTATTTCTCCAGACTTTGGGACAAAAGCATGTTTACCTTTATGCTATCTTTATGGGGACACAAAAGTAGAACACTTCAGTTGCTGAGCATTCTGGGATCTCTGTTGATGTCTACAGAGCTTCATTACACTTCACAGGTT
>CM038705.1:52768084-52808084 GCA_021613375.1 Megaleporinus macrocephalus | reverse complement strand
TAGTGTAGTAGTGTAATAGTGTAGTGGTGTAATAGTGCAGTAGTGTACTAGTGTAGTAGTGTAATAGTGTAGTGGCGTAATAGTGCAGTAGTGTTATAGCGTAGTGGTGTATAGTGTAGTGGTGTAATAGTGTAGTGGTGTAATAGTGTAGTAGTGTAATAGTGTAGTGGTGTAATAGTGTAGTGGTGTAATAGTGCAGTAGTGTAATAGTGTAGTAGTGTAATAGTGTAGTGGCGTAATAGTGCAGTAGTGTTATAGTGTAGTGGTGTATAGTGTAGTGGTGTAATAGTGTAGTGGTGTAATAGTGCAGTAGTGTTATAGTGTAGTGGTGTATAGTGTAGTGGTGTAATAGTGCAGTAGTGTACTAGTGTAGTAGTGTAATAGTGTAGTGGCGTAATAGTGTAGTAGTGTAATAGTGTAGTGGCGTAATAGTGTAGTATTGTAATAGTGTAGTGGTGTAATAGTGTAGTGGTGTAATAGTGCAGTAGTGTACGAGTGTAGTAGTGTAATAGTGTAGTGGTGTAATAGTGTAGTGGCGTAATAGTGCAGTAGTGTTATAGTGTAGTGGTGTAATAGTGTAGTGGCGTAATAGTGCAGTAGTGTTATAGTGTAGTGGCGTAATAGTGCAGTAGTGTTATAGTGTAGTGGTGTATAGTGTAGTGGTGTTATAGTGTAGTGGTGTAATAGTGTAGTAGTGTATTAGTGTAGTGGTGTAATAGTGTAGTGGTGTATCAGGAGCTGTTCAGTTCCTCCTGATAGTCTTGCATTTGGACTGCGTTTCAGTAAACATTTCCAAGAGCTTTTTATTACGAGCGTTATTTATTGTGACTCTACTTTTTCCTGGATTCACTGTCAGACATGGGAAAAATATTTCCAAGGCTGTAACATCAAAACCTTGTAAAAGCCTGTTTGTTCTGTTGCTGGGTTTCTTGATCAGTGTGCAGTATAGTAGTGTAACAGTACAAGAGTGTAGTAATCTCAAAAACAACTTTACTAGATTCAAATCTGCAAATCAATAACATATATAACATCAACTCAACTCCAGAGTGAGCTGGAAGAAAAAGGAATCTATTTAAATATCGCGAACTGGTGTACGACTGTCAGAGCTCTTATTACCCGTGTAGTATAATAGTGCACTAGAGCACCAGTTTAGTAGTGTAAGCTTCAATAGTTCAGTAGCACAGTAACATATTGTGACAGTGCAGCAGTAAAATTGTGCAGTAGTGTAATAATGGAGTGAAACAGTGCAGTAGTGTAATAATGTAATATTGCAGTAGTGCAGTAGTGTAATCGTGCAGTAGTATAATAATGTAATAGTGTAATAGTGCAGTAATGTAATAGTGCAGTAGTGTAATAATGTAATAGTGTAATAATGTAATAGTGTAATGGTGCAGTAGTGTAATAGTACAGTAGTGTAATAGTGCAGTAGAGTAATAGTGCAGTAGTGTAATAGTGCAGTAGTGTAATAATGTAATAGTGCAGTAGTGTAATAGTGCAGTAGTGTAATAATGTAATACTGCAGTAGTGTAACAGTGCAGTAGAGTAATAGGGTAGTAGTGTAATAATGTAATAGTGCAGTAGTGTAACAGTGCAGTAGAGTAATAGGGTAGTAGTGTAATAGTGCAGTAGTATAATAATGTAATAGTGTAATAGTGCAGTAATGTATTAGTGCAGTAGTGTAATAATGTAATAGTGTAATAGTGCAGTACTGTAATAGGGCAGTAGTGTAATAATGAAGGAATGTAATAGTGCAGTAGTGTAATTGTGCAGGAGTGTAACAGTTCAGTAGTGTAATAGTGCAGTAGTGTAATAGTGCAGTAGTATAATAATGTAATAGTGTAATGGGGCAGTAGTGTAATAGTGCAGTAGTGTAATAGTGCAGTAGAGTAATAGTGCAGTAGTGTAATAGTGCAGTAGTATAATAATGTAATAGTGTAATGGGGCAGTAGTGTAATAGTACAGTAGTGTAATAGTGCAGTAGAGTAATAATGTAATAGTACAGTAGTGTAATAGTGCAGTAGAGTAATAGTGCAGTAGTGTAATAGTGCAGTAGTGTAATAATGTAATAGTGCAGTAGTGTAATAGTGCAGTAGTGTAATAATGCAATAGTGCAGTAGTGTAACAGTGCAGTAGAGTAATAGGGTAGTAGTGTAATAATGTAATATTGCAGTTGTGCAGTAGTATAATAGTGCAGTAGTGTAATAATGTAATAGTGCAGTAGTGTAATAATGTAACACTGCAGTAGTGTAACAGTGCAGTAGAGTAATAGGGTAGTAGTGTCATAATGTAATAGTGCAGTAGTGTAACAGTAGAGTGCAGTAGAGTAATAGGGTAGTAGTGTAATAGTTCAGTAGTATAATAATGTAATAGTGTAATGGTACAGTAGTGTAATAGTGCAGTAGTGTAATAATGAAGGAATGTAATAGTGCAGTAGTGTAATAGTGCAGTAGTGTAAAAGTGTAATAATGCAGTGGTGTAATAGTATAATAGTGCAGTAGTGTAACAGTGTAATAGTGCAGTAGTGTAATAGTGCAGTAGTGTAATAGTGTAGTAGTGTAATAGTGCAGTAGTGTAACAGTGTAATAGTGCAGTAGTGTAACAGTATAATAGTGCAGTAATGCAGTAGTGTAACAGTATAATAGTGCAGTAGTGTAATAGTGCAGTAGTGTAATAGTGCAGTAGTTTAACAGTATAATAGTGCAGTAGTGTAATAGTGCAGTAGTGTAATAGTGCAATAGTGTAACAGTATAATAGTGCAGTAGTGCAGTAGTGTAATAATGTAATAGTGCAGTAGTGTAACAGTGCAGTAGAGTAATAGGGTAATAGTGTAATAGTGCAGTAGTATAATAATGTAATAGTGTAATGGTACAGTAGTGTAATAGTGCAGTAGTGTAATAATGAAGGAATGTAATAGTGCAGTAGTGTAATAGTGCAGTAGTGTAATAGTGCAGTAGTGTAAAAGTGTAATAATGCAGTGGTGTAATAGTGCAGTAGTGTAACAGTGTAATAGTGCAGTAATGTAATAGTGCAGTAGTGTAACAGTGTAATAGTGCAGTGGTGTAATAGTATAATAGTGCAGTAGTGTAACAGTGTAATAGTGCAGTTGTGTAATAGTGCAGTAGTGTAACAGTGTAATAGTGCAGTAGTGTAATAGTATAATAGTGCAGTAGTGTAACAGTGTAATAGTGCAGTAGTGTAACAGTATAATAGTGCAGTAGTGTAATAGTGCAGTAGTTTAACAGTATAATAGTGCAGTAGTGTAATAGTGCAGTAGTGTAATAGTGCAGTAGTTTAACAGTATAATAGTCCAGTAGTGTAATAGTGCAATAGTGTAACAGTATAATAGTGCAGTAGTGTAACAGTATAATAGTGCAATAGTGTAACAGTCTAATAGTGCAGTAATGCAGTAGTGTAACAGTATAATAGTGCAGTAGTGTAATAGTGCAATAGTGTAACAGTATAATAGTGCAGTAGTGTAATAGTGCAGTAGTGTAACAGTATAATAGTGCAGTAGTGTAACAGTATAATAGTGCAATAGTGTAACAGTCTAATAGTGCAGTAATGCAGTAGTGTAACAGTATAATAGTGCAGTAGTGTAATAGTGCAATAGTGTAACAGTATAATAGTGCAGTAGTGTAATAGTGCAGTAGTGTAACAGTATAATAGTGCAGTAGTGTAATAGTGCAGTAGTGTAACAGTATTATAGTGCAGTAGTGTAATAGTGCAGTAGTGTAATAGTGCAATAGTGTAACAGTATAATAGTGCAGTAGTGTAATAGTGCAGTAGTGTAATAGTGCAGTAGTGTAACAGTATAATAGTGCAGTAGTGTAATAGTGTAATAGTGATGCGGTGTTGGAATGTTTGCTAGAAAGCTGCTGGAATTTCCTCTGAGACTAAGTTATAATCCTTCACCTGCTGAGAGCTTTCTTATCTGAATCTGTGTGTGTGTGTGTGTGTGTGTGTGTGTGTGTGTGTGTGTGTGTGTGTGTGTGTGTGCGTGCGTGTGCATGTGCGCGAGTGCGTGTGCGCCTGGCTGGACATGTGTGTGTAAGTATAGAACACAGCAGGCCTTCTCTATCCCTCTCTCCATCCATCTATCCATCCCGTCTTCCATCAAAGCAGTCATATTTCTCAACAATAGCCCGGAGAGTGTGTGTGTCCTTTGATGTTGAAGTGGGAGCGTGCCTAATTCAGCTGGGGGGAGGTAGGGGGGGCGTGGGGTGGTGGGGGGGGGGGTCACTTCTGTCCCGCTGCTACTGCTTAATGTAATGCAGCTCAGACAACACACACTCAAACACACCGTCCCATGACATCATCTCACACACACACACACACACACACACACACACACACACACACACACACACACACTCTCCATTCAGCTGCTCTGGCTCATCCACTACAGCAAATGTGCTCCTAAGCTCCTCTCTCTCTCTCTCTCTCTCTCTCTCTCTCTCTCCCTCTCTCTCTCTCTCTCCCTCTCTCTTTTAAGTCAGTTTCATTCCCCTCTCAAGGCTCCGCCCACAAATATGCTTTGTGTTAGACACTGTCGAATAACAAACAATAAATCAACGTTTAAGTAACATAAGCGTGTCTGATGAGGGAAAACCCTTCGTATCAGGCGTTTCTCTGATTCAAAGCTACAGAAACACTGGGACTCATAACAACCACCTGGAAGACCCACCAACACTGTCCTTATAAGATAAACAGCACTTTGATCTTATGGAGAGAGGAGAACATCAATCTGCTTCAGATCTGAGAACGTCCACAGCTGCTTCTGTCCATCCTTCCACTGTGAGAAGACACCTCAACACTGTGGGTCTGAAAGGATGTGTATCTGTTCAAGAAGCTCCTCACGGAGAAAAGGAGATACAGACACACCACACAAAGAACTGAACACTGGACTGACGACCCCAGAGCCCAGAACCCCAACACCACTGAATGGACTGACCAACCCGGAATCCAGAACCTCAACACCACTGAATGGACTGACCACCCCAGAGTCCAGAACCTCAACACCACTGAATGGACTGACCAACCCGGAATCCAGAACCTCAACACCACTGAATGGACTGACCAACCCGGAATCCAGAACCTCAACACCACTGAATGGACTGACCACCCCAGAGTACAGAACCTCAACACCACTGAATGAACTGACCACCCCAGAGTCCAGAACCTCAACACCACTGAATGGACTGACCAACCCGGAATCCAGAACCTCAACACCACTGAATGGACTGACGACCCCAGAGTCCAGAACCCCAACACCACTGAATGGACTGACCACCCCAGAGTACAGAACCTCAACACCACTGAATGGACTGACCAACCCGGAATCCAGAACCTCAACACCATGAATGGACTGACCACCCCAGAGTCCAGAACCTCAACACCACTGAATGGACTGACCACCCCAGAGTCCAGAACCTCAACACCACTGAATGGACTGACCACCCCAGAGTCCAGAACCTTAACACCACTTAATGGACTGACCACCCCAGAGTCCAGAACCCCAGCACCACTGAATGGACTGACCAACCCGGAATCCAGAACCTCAACACCACTGAATAGACTGACCAACCCAGAGTCCAGAACCATAACACCACTGAATGGACTGACCACCCCAGAGTCCAGAACCTCAACACCACTAAATGGACTGACTACCCCAGAGTCCAGAACCTCGACACCACTAAATTGGACTGACCACCCCAGAGTCCAGAATCTCAACACCACTGAATAGCTGACCACCCCAGAGTCCAGAACCTCAACACCACTGAATGGGCTGATCACCCCAGAGTCCAGAACCTCAACACCACTGAATAGACTGACCACCTAAGAGTCCAGAACCTCAACACCACTGAATGGGCTGACCATCCCCAGAGTCTAGAACCCCAACACCACTAAATTCAGCTGATCCAGAAAGTGAGTCTGAGCTGAAAGTGAGCCAGAACTGAGAGTGAGTCTGAACTGAGGGTGAGCCTGAACTGAGAGTGAGTCTGAACTGAGAGTGAGTCTAAACTGAGAATGAGTCTAAACTGAAAGTGAGTCTGAGCTGAAAGTGAACCTGAACTGAGAGTGAGTCTGAGCTGAGAGTGAGTCTGGACTGAGAGTGAGTCTGAGCTGAGAGTGAGTCACTTGAGAAGAACAGAAGCTGTAATTAAGGTAAAGAGTGAAACACTCAGGTAATGGGTGAGCTACACTAAGTGATGGGTGGCCTCTGACTGGGCGGTGTCTCCTCAAGTGAGTTATTCTGTCCAGACAGACGGTCAGAGCCCAGTTCTTACAGAACCACTCCAGCAGGTCCAGGTTCTGCTGTAGCCCTCTCTGTCTGAAACCTGAATCTCTGTGTATCACTGACTCTGGATCAGCTGTGTAAGTATCACTGACTCTGGATCAGCTGTGTATGTATCACTGACTCTGGATCAGCTGTGTATGTATCACTGACTCTGTATCAGCTGTGTAAGTATCACTGACTCTGGATCAGCTGTGTATGTATTACTGACTCTGTATCAGCTGTGTAAGTATCACTGACTCTGGATCAGCTGTGTATGTATCACTGACTCTGGGTCAGCTGTATGAGTATCACTGACTCTGGATCAGCTGTGTACGCATAACTGACTCTGGATCAGCTGTGTGAGTATAACTGACTCTGGATCAGCTGTGTATGTATCACTGACTCCACCAGCACCAGCTCTACAGCCAAGAAAGCCCAGCAGCGTCTCTACTTCCTCCGGAAGCTGAGAAAGGCCCGTCTCCCTCCACCCATCCTCACCCTCTTCTATAGGGGAACCATAGAGAGCATCCTAAGCAGCTGCATCACTGCTTGGTTTGGGACCTGCACAGCCTCTGACCGCAAGTCCCTCCAACGCATTGTGAGGACAGCTGAGAGGATCATCGGAGTCTCTCTCCCCTCCGTCTTGGACATTTACACCACCCGCTGCATCCGCAAAGCAACCAGCATTGTGTATGACCCCACCCACCCTTCACACAGACTGTTCTCCCTCCTGCCATCAGGAAGAAGGTACCGCAGCGTCCGGTCCAACACGACCAGACTCTGCAACAGCTTCTTCCCCCAAGACTTCAGACTTCTCAACACAACTCAACGTCTGAACTGATATCTCTCTCCAACCATTTACCCCAGATAAAAAAAAGGGAAGCATTTTTTGCACAAAGCATTGCACTAATAACTTTACTACCTCACTGGACTCTATTTATTACACATTGCACAATTTGCACACAACCAGCAATTATTTATTATTCTCTGTCTGTACTGTGTTGTGTTGTGTTGTCTGTACTGTGTTGTGTTGTGTTGTCTGTACTGTGTTGTGTTGTGTTGTCTGTACTGTGTTGTGTTCTGTCTGTACTGTGTTGTGTTGTGTTGTCTGTACTGTGTTGTGTTCTGTCTGTACTGTGTTGTGTTGTGTTGTCTGTACTGTGTTGTGTTGTCTGTCCGTACTTGTTTGTTTGTGTTGCACTTGTGTCTGTATGCACTATGTTGCTCCATGGTCCTGGAGGAACGTTGTTTCGTTTCACTGTGTACTCTGTATGTAGTTGAAATGACAATAAAAACCCACTTGACTTGACTTGACTTGACTCTGGATCAACTGTGTAAGTATCACTGACTCTGGATCAGCTGTGTACGTATCACTGACTCTGGATCAGCTGTGTAAGTATCACTGACTCTGGATCAGCTGTGTAAGTATAACTGACTCTGGGTCAGCTGTGTAAGAATAACTGACTCTGGGTCAGCTGTGTAAGTATCACTGACTCTGGGTCAGCTGTGTAAGTATCACTGACTCTGGGTCAGCTGTGTGAGTATAACTGACTCTGGATCAGCTGTGTACGCATCACTGACTCTGGATCAACTGTGTACGTATAACTGACTCTGGATCAGCTGTGTAAGTATCACTGACTCTGGATCAGCTGTGTAAGTATAACTGACTCTGGATCAGCTGTGTACGCATCACTGACTCTGGATCAACTGTGTACGTATAACTGACTCTGGATCAGCTGTGTAAGTATAACTGACTCTGGATCAGCTGTGTACGCATCACTGACTCTGGATCAACTGTGTACGTATAACTGACTCTGGATCAACTGTGTAAGTATAACTGACTCTGGATCAGCTGTGTGAGTATAACTGACTCTGGATCAGCTGTGTAAGTATAACTGACTCTGGATCAGCTGTGTGAGTATAACTGACTCTGGATCAGCTGTGTACGTATCACTGACTCTGGATCAACTGTGTACGTATAACTGACTCTGGATCAGCTGTGTAAGTATCACTGACTCTGGATCAGCTGTGTAAGTATCACTGACTCTGTGTCAGCTGTGTAAGTATAACTGACTCTGGATCAACTGTGTAAGTATCACTGACTCTGGATCAACTGTGTACGTATCACTGACTCTGGGTCAGCTGTGCATCACTGACTCTAGATCAGCTGTGTAAGTATCACTGACTCTGGATCAGCTGTGTAAGTATAACTGACTCTGGGTCAGCTGTGTAAGTATAACTGACTCTGGATCAGCTGTGTAAGTATAACTGACTCTGGATCAGCTGTGTAAGTATCACTGACTCTGGATCAGCTGTGTACGCATAACTGACTCTGGATCAGCTGTGTGAGTATAACTGACTCTGGATCAGCTGTGTACGTATCACTGACTCTGGGTCAGCTGTGCATCACTGACTCTAGATCAGCTGTGTAAGTATCACTGACTCTGGATCAGCTGTGTAAGTATCACTGACTCTGGGTCAGCTGTGTAAGTATCACTGACTCTGGGTCAGCTGTGTATGTATCACTGACTGTAGTACCACTTTGTACCTGTAGAGGTGATAGTGAGTCTATATTGTGGAGCTGAATCAGTCCAGTATGTGAGGATGAGGAAGTAGTGCTGTGTATTCTGATCTCTGGTGGTGGTGAAGGTGCTGCTCCCAGTTAGATCATTAAGAACAGGCAGCCAATGAGAGAACAGTAAACACAGCCAATGAGAGAACAGTAAACACAGCCAATGAGAGAGCAGTAAACAAGGTGATGCTGAAGCTCTTGGTGAGAGAGCAGTGCCGGTGAAGGAACAAGTTCAGCAACAACAGGAGCAGAACCAGAGAGAACACTGGAGCTGCTCCACCACCAGAGACGCTCCTGGAGAGGAACGAGAGGAACGCCTGAAACTGAACGTCTCTTCTAGACTGATAAGCAGTGAAGAGGGAGGAGGAGACTGTACACTTCCTGATCTGATAGTGTAACAGTGTGTATCTGATCAGTAAGTGTCTAATCACCAGTAAGAACAGCAGATCTGATTTGAACAGATGTAAATAATCAGACATACAATACAAAGTATCATGAATATGTTATTGTGAGAGAAGTAGATCAGATCTTGATCCAGTTTGAAGAACAAAGTTAGGTTCCAGATTTCTCCTGGACGCCCCAGACATTGTATGAATGTATTCAGTTCCTTCAGCAGCAAATCTTGATTTATCTTAATGAAGTACTGAGCAGTCAAAGCAGGTATTAGATGAGAACTGATAATAATACTGGGTTGTTTAGGAGAAGCTTGGAAAGAGTTAAATAAACACACTGACGTATGGAGAAGTTCTACGTGTCTTTAAAAAGTGTCTACGGTATTTACTAAATACTGACTACTGAGGTTCTTCCTTCGGCTGAACTTTAGGCTGAACTGTTTCTACTCCACTGAACATGTAGGATTTTAGTCTAGACTTAAAAACTGAGGCTGTGTCCCCAACACTGACTGGACTCTGAGGTGGGCTCTATAAGAAAAGGCTCCGCCCCCTGATTTAACTGTATTCTAGGTACTAACAGGTGCATGGTTCCATGGTTGGGTTCTTCTTCTCAGCGCGTATACGGTTCTTTACAGCAGCACTGCTGGTTCTATGGTTCTCTGTGGTGAATCATTGTTGCTGAAAGTAAATAAACAGCATTCTGGAGCTCCGGCGGTGGAACCACTGAAGTCCATCTGTCTGTGAAGCACGTGCATGAACACGGAGGTGCTAAAGCCGAGGAGAAGTTCGGACCTGTGTGTCTGGTCTCTGAGCGCTCAGCAGAAAGACAGAGAGCGGCTCCGTCTGCTCAGAGGACATCAAACTGGAGCTCCACGTCCACCAGACGAACCAACACTTCCCCCAAAATAAGACTCGAGAGCCTCAAACTCAGCAGCGCTGAACTCCCATTAAACCACTGCGAGACAAGCCCCGCGCCCCTCCTCCTCCTCCTGGCAGCGGTGCAGGGCAGCGAGGCGCCAGCTCACAGGCCGGCCTCTCCGGGGAACAATAACACAGCGCTTCATAAAAACTTCAAACAGCCCTGCCAAGAGCTTTATAGGAGCCTCAGAGGGTTACGGGCCCCGGGGGGCCACACACACACTCACTCACACTCACACACAGAGTCAGAACAGGTGATCCACACACCACACCTTCCCCTCCACACGCTCCGCACGTCTATCGCACGTCTTCACGAGTCTTCACGAGTCTTCTTCACCACCTGAAACCTCAGAGCAGAGACTCAGAGCAGCGACTCAGAGACTCAGAGCAGCGAGTCAGAGCAGCGAGTCAGAGCAGAGACTCAGAGCAGCGACTCAGAGACTCAGAGCAGAGACTCAGAGCAGAGACTCAGTGCCTCAGAGCAGAGACTCAGAGCAGAGACTCAGAGACTCAGAGCAGCGACTCAAGAGACTCAGAGCAGCGACTCAGAGCAGAGACTCAGAGACTCAGAGCAGAGACTCAGAGCAGAGACTCAGAGACTCAGAGCAGAGACTCAGAGCAGCGACTCAAGAGACTCAGAGCAGAGACTCAGAGCAGAGACTCAGAGACTCAGAGCAGAGACTCAGAGCAGCGACTCAAGAGACTCAGAGCAGCGACTCAGAGCAGAGACTCAGAGACTCAGAGCAGAGACTCAGAGCAGAGACTCAGAGACTCAGAGCAGAGACTCAGAGCAGCGACTCAGAGACTCAGAGCAGAGACTCAGAGCAGAGACTCAGTGCCTCAGAGCAGAGACTCAGAGCAGAGACTCAGAGACTCAGAGCAGAGACTCAGAGCAGCGACTCAAGAGACTCAGAGCAGCGACTCAGAGCAGAGACTCAGAGACTCAGAGCAGAGACTCAGAGCAGAGACTCAGAGACTCAGAGCAGAGACTCAGAGCAGAGACTCAGAGACTCAGAGCAGAGACTCAGAGCAGAGACTCAGAGACTCAGAGCAGCGACTCAGAGCAGAGACTCAGAGACTCAGAGCAGAGACTCAGAGCAGCGACTCAGAGACTCAGAGCAGAGACTCAGAGCAGCGACTCAAGAGACTCAGAGCAGCGACTCAGAGCAGAGACTCAGAGCAGCGACTCAGAGCAGAGACTCAGAGACTCAGAGCAGAGACTCAGAGCAGCGACTCAGAGACTCAGAGCAGAGACTCAGAGCAGAGACTCAGAGCAGCGACTCAGAGACTCAGAGCAGAGACTCAGAGCAGCGACTCAAGAGACTCAGAGCAGCGACTCAGAGCAGAGACTCAGATACTCAGAGCAGAGACTCAGAGCAGAGACTCAGAGCAGCAAGTCAGATCAGAGACTCAGAGACTCAGAGCAGAGACTCAGAGCAGCGAGTCAGAGCAGCAAGTCAGAGCAGAGACTCAGAGCAGCGAGTCAGAGCAGAGACTCCGAGACTCAGAGCAGTGCCTCAGAGCAGAGACTCAGAGCAGCGAGTCAGAGCAGCGAGTCAGAGCAGAGACTCAGAGCAGAGACTCAGAGACTCAGAGCAGCGAGTCAGAGCAGAGACTCAGAG
Organism: Megaleporinus macrocephalus; assembly: GCA_021613375.1. NCBI lineage: Eukaryota > Metazoa > Chordata > Actinopteri > Characiformes > Anostomidae > Megaleporinus > Megaleporinus macrocephalus. Next base: position 52,796,303 of record CM038705.1, on the reverse strand, counting down.
CAGAAATTCAGCGAGTCAGAGCAGAGACTCAGAGCAGAGACTCAGAGACTCAGAGCAGAGACTCAGAGACTCAGAGCAGAGACTCAGAGACTCAGAGACTCAGAGCAGAGACTCAGAGCAGAGACTCAGAGACTCAGAGACTCAGAGCAGAGACTCAGAGCAGCGAGTCAGAGCAGAGACTCAGAGCAGAGAATCAGAGCAGCGAGTCAGAGCAGAGACTCAGAGCAGAGACTCAGAGCAGCGAGTCAGAGCAGAGACTCAGAGCAGAGACTCAGAGCAGAGACTCAGAGCAGCGCCTTAGAGACTCAGAGCAGCGACTCAGAGACTCAGAGCAGCGACTCAGACCCACACCACCAAACACCACACTGACACCTATCACTACACCAAACACCACCCCACTACACACCAAACACCACCACACTACACACCACCACACCAAACACCACCCCACTACACACCACCACACCAAACACCACCCCACTACACACCACCACATCAAACACCACCACACTACACACCACCACACTACACACCAAACACCACCACACTACACACCAAACACCACCCCACTACACACCAAACACCACCACACTACACACCACCACACCAAACACCACCCCACTACACACCACCACACCAAACACCACCCCACTACACACCAAACACCACCACACTACACACCAACACACCAAACACCACCCCACTACACACCACCACACCAAACATCACCCCACTACACACCACCACACCAAACATCACCCCACTACACACCACCACACCGAACACCACAACACCAAACACCACCACACTACACACCACGACACCAAACACCACCCCACTACACACCAAACACCACCACACTACACACCACCACACCAAACACCGCCCCGCTACACCAAACACCACCACACCAAACACCACCCCACTACACACCACCACACCAAACACCACCACACTACACACCAAACACCACCACACTACACACCACCACAACAAACACCACCCCACTACACACCACCACACCAAACACCACCCCACTACATACCACCACACCAAACACCACCCCACTACACACCAAACACAACCACACTACACACCACCCCACTACACACCACCACACCAAACACCACATTGACACCTATCACCACACAAAACACCACCCCACTACACACCAAACACCACCACACTACACACCACCACACCAAACACCACCCCACTACACACCACCACACTACACACCACCACACCAAACACCACCCTGACACTTATCACCACACCAAACACCACCCCACTACACACCACCACACCAAACACCACCCCACTACACACCACCCTGACACCTATCACCACACCAAACACCACCACACTACACACCACCACACCAAACACCACCACATCAATCACCACCACACCAAACACCACCCACTACATACCACCACACCAAACACCACCCCACTACACACCACCACACCAAACACCACCCCACTACACACCAAACACCACCACACTACACACCACCACACCAAACACCACCCCACTACACACCAAACACCACCCCACTACACACCACCACACCAAACACCACCACACTACACACCAAACACCTCCACACCAAACACCACCACACCAAACACCACCACACTACACACCAAACACCACCACACTACACACCACCACACCAAACACCACCCCATTACACACCACCACACCAAACACCACCCCACTACATACCACCACACCAAACACCACCACACTACACACCACCACACCAAACACCACCCCACTACACACCACCACACCAAACACCACACTGACACCTATCACCACACTAAACACCACCCCACTACACACCACCACACCAAACACCACCCCACTACACACCACCACACCAAACACCACCCCACTACACACCACCACACTACACACCACCACACTACACACCACCACACCAAACACCACCCCATTACACACCACCACACCAAACACCACCCCACTACACACCACCACACCAAACACCACCCCACTACACACCACCACACCAAACACCACCCCACTACATACCACCACACCAAACACCACCACACTACACACCACAACACCAAACACCACCCCACTACACACCACCACACCAAACACCACACTGACACTATCCACCACACTAAACACCACCCACTACACACCACCACACAAACACCACCCCACTACACACCACCACACTACACACCACCACACTACACCCCACACACAAACACCACCACATTACACACCACCACACCAAACACCACCCACTACACACCACCACACCAAACACCACCCCACTACACACCACCACACCAAACACCACCCACTACACACCACCACACCAAACACCACACTGACACCTATCACCACACTAAACACCACCCCACTACACACCACCACACCAAACACCACCCCACTACACACCAAACACCACCACACTACACACCACCACACCAAACACCACCACACTACACACCACCACACCAAACACCACCACACTACACACCACCACACCAAACACCACCCCACTACACACCACCACACCAAACACCACCCACTACACACCACCACACCAAACACCACCCTGACACTTATCACCACACCAAACACCACCCCACTACACACCACCACACCAAACACCACCCCACTACACACCACCACACCAAACACCACCCTGACACCTATCACCACACCAAACACCACCACACTACACACCACCACACCAAACACCACCACATCAATCACTACCACACCAAACACCACCCCACTACATACCACCACACCAAACACCACCCCACTACACACCACCACACCAAACACCACCCCACTACACACCAAACACCACCACACTACACACCACCACACCAAACACCACCCCACTACACACCAAACACCACCCCACTACACACCAAACACCACCACACTACACACCACCACACCAAACACCACCACACTACACACCACCACACCAAACACCACCACACTACACACCACCACACCAAACACCACCCCACTACACACCACCACACCAAACACCACCCCACTACACACCACCACACTACACACCACCACACCAAACACCACCCTGACACTTATCACCACACCAAACACCACCCCACTACACACCACCACACCAAACACCACCCCACTACACACCACCACACCAAACACCACCCCACTACACACCAAACACCACCACACTACACACCACCACACCAAACACCACCCCACTACACACCAAACACCACCCCACAACACACCACCACACCAAACACACCACACTACACACCAAACACCTCCACACCAAACACCACCACACCAAACACCACCCCACTACACACCACCACACCAAACACCACCACACTACACACCAAACACCACCACACTAACACACCACCACACCAAACACCACCCACTACACACACACCACACCAAACACCACCCCACTACATACCACCACACCAAACACCACCACACTACACACCACACCACACCAAACACCACCCCACTACACACCACCACACCAAACACCACACTGACACCTATCACCACACTAAACACCACCCCACTACACACCACCACACCAAACACCACCCCACTACACACCACCACACTACACACCTACACACACCAAACACCACCCCATTACACACCACCACACAAACACCACCCCACTACACACAACCACACCAAACACCACCCACACTACACACCACCACACAAACACCACCCCACTACACACCACCACACCAAACACCACCACACTACACACCACCACACCAAACACCACCCCCACAAACACCACCACACCAAACACCACACTGACACTATCACCACACTAAACACCACCCCACTACACACCACCACACCAAACACCACCGCACACCACCACACACCCAAACACCACCACACACCCAAACACCACCGCACACCACCACCACACACCACCACACACCCAAACACCACCACACACCCAAACACCACCCCATTACACACCACACACCAAACACCACCCCACTACACACCACCACACCAAACACCACCCTGACACTATCACCACACCAAACACCACCCACTACACACCACCACACCAAACACCACCCCACTACACACCACCCTAAGACCTATCACCACACCAAACACCACCACACACACACCACCCCACTACACACACCACATCAATCACCACCACACCAAACACCACCCACTACACACCACACCAAACACCACCCCACTACACACCACCACACAAACACCCACCACACCAAACACCACCACACTACACACCATCACACCAAACACCACCACACTACACACCAAACACCACCACACCAAACACCACACACTCACACCACCACACCAAACACCACCCCACTACACACCAAACACCACCCCACTACACACCACCACACCAAACACCACCACACTACACACCAAACACTCCACACCAAACACCACCACACCAAACACCACCCCACAACACACCACCACACCAAAACCCACCACACTACACACCAAACACCACCACACTACACACCACCACACCAAACACCACCCCACTACACACCACCACACCAAACACCACCCCACAACATACCACCACACCAAACCCCACCACACTACACACCACCACACCAAACACCACCCCACTACACACCACCACACCAAACACCCACTGAACACCTATCACCACACTAAACACCACCCCCACTACACCCACCACACCAAACACACCCCACACACACCACCACACTACACACCACCACACTACACCCACCACACCAAACACCACCCCATTACACACCACCACACCAAACACCACCCCACTACACACCACCACACCAAACACCACCACACTACACACCACCACACCAAACACCACCCCACTACACACCACCACACCAAACACCACCACACTACACACCACCACACCAAACACCACCCCACTACACACCACCACACAAACACCACACTGACACCTATCACCACACTAAACACCACCCCACTACACACCACCACACCAAACACCACCCCACTACACACCACCACACCAAACACCACCACACCAAACACCACCCCACTACACACCACCACACCAAACACCACCACACCAAACACCACCCCATTACACACCACCACACCAAACACCACCCCACTACACACCACCACACCAAACACCACCCTGACACCTATCACCACACCAAACACCACCCCACTACACACCACCACACCAAACACCACCCCACTACACACCACCCTAAGACCTATCACCACACCAAACACCACCACACTACACACCACCCCACTACACACCACCACATCAATCACCACCACACCAAACACCACCCCACTACACACCACACCAAACACCACCCCACTACACACCACCACACCAAACACCACCACACCAAACACCACCACACTACACACCATCACACCAAACACCACCACACTACACACCAAACACCACCACACCAAACACCACCACACTACACACCACCACACCAAACACCACCCCACTACACACCAAACACCACCCCACTACACACCACCACACCAAACACCACCACACTACACACCAAACACCTCCACACCAAACACCACCACACCAAACACCACCCCACTACACACCACCACACCAAACACCACCACACTACACACCAAACACCACCACACTACACACCACCACACCAAACACCACCCCACTACACACCACCACACCAAACACCACCCCACAACATACCACCACACCAAACACCACCACACTACACACCACCACACCAAACACCACCCCACTACACACCACCACACCAAACACCACACTGACACCTATCACCACACTAAACACCACCCCACTACACACCACCACACCAAACACCACCCCACTACACACCACCACACTACACACCACCACACTACACACCACCACACCAAACACCACCCCATTACACACCACCACACCAAACACCACCCCACTACACACCACCACACCAAACACCACCACACTACACACCACCACACCAAACACCACCCCACTACACACCACCACACCAAACACCACCACACTACACACCACCACACCAAACACCACCCCACTACACACCACCACACCAAACACCACACTGACACCTATCACCACACTAAACACCACCCCACTACACACCACCACACCAAACACCACCCCACTACACACCACCACACCAAACACCACCACACCAAACACCACCCCACTACACACCACCACACCAAACACCACCACACCAAACACCACCCCATTACACACCACCACACCAAACACCACCCCACTACACACCACCACACCAAACACCACCCTGACACCTATCACCACACCAAACACCACCCCACTACACACCACCACACCAAACACCACCCCACTACACACCACCCTAAGACCTATCACCACACCAAACACCACCACACTACACACCACCCCACTACACACCACCACATCAATCACCACCACACCAAACACCACCCCACTACACACCACACCAAACACCACCCCACTACACACCACCACACCAAACACCACCACACCAAACACCACCACACTACACACCATCACACCAAACACCACCACACTACACACCAAACACCACCACACCAAACACCACCACACTAAACACCACCACACCAAACACCACCCCACTACACACCAAACACCACCACACTACACTAGTGTGTTCCTGAAAGTTCCCGGGATGACCTCCTGAATCCTGCAAGTCACTGTGAAGTGTGTGTCATTGTGAGGAAAGATGTGGGTAAGGTGGTGGACGTAGTGTGTCCGTGGTTGTGTGGGTACTAAACACTTCACCGGTCCAGCAGTGACCACTGGGTCCACCTATAACCACACCAAACACCACCAAACCAAACACCACCCTGACACCTATTACCACACCAAACACCACACTGACACCTATCACCGCAGCAAACACCACCCTGACACCTATCACCATGCCAAACACCACCCTGACACCTATCACCACACCAAACACCACCCTGACACCTATTACAACACCAAACACCACCCTGACACCTATCACCACACCAAACACCACCCTGACACCTATCACCATGCCAAACACCACCCTGACACCTATCACCACACCAAACACCACCCTGACACCTATTACAACACCAAACACCACCCTGACACCTATTACAACTCCAAACACCACCCTGACACCTATCAACATACCAAACACCACCCTGACACCTATCACCACACCAAACACCACCCTGACACCTATTACAACACCAAACACCACCCTGGCACCTATCACCATACCAAACACCACACTGACACCTATCACCATACCAAACACCACCCCACTACACACCACCCTGACACCTATCACCACACCAAACACCACCACACCAAACCCTACCCTCATATCCATTGCCCAGACACCCACCACCCCACTAAACACCACCTTGTCATCCACCACCACACCACAGACCACCATACCAAACGTCACCCAGCCACACACCACCCCACCACACCCCACAAAGCACCCCAAAGGCCAACCACACACCACCATTTCACACACTGTGCTGCATCATCAAAGATAACTAACATCTTTTACTAAACTTTCCTTTTTACTTTATACTTTATACTTTTTAACTTCCACAGGTACGTACTCCGCTCTCCTCGTTTAACTAATCAGTATTTAAACACCTCCTTTCACTCCAGATCACTCACTCACTCACTACAAACCTATAAACACCACACACTGCACTGAGAGCGGGTCACGTGGGGTGATTACAGCGAGGGCTGGTGGTCGAATAAAGCTGATACAATAACACATGACTATTAGACACGGTGTCACTTACCATCCGCACCAGGAGTGAGTGAGTGAGTGTGTGTTTGTGTGTGTATGTGTGAGTGTGTGTGAGACGCCTGCAGTGCAGTAGGCTAGGAATGTATGTGTGTGTGAATCAGCAGTATTCATGGCAGTGTGTGTGTGTGTGTGTGTGTGTGTGTTTGTGCTGGTTCTAAAATTAGCACAGGTCTTCCAGGAGACCGCAGTGTGTGTCATGGAGAGGTGTGAGGATCCGGACTGCATTCTGACCAGTATGTGTGTGTGTGTGTGTGTGTGTGTGGTCCCCACACGCTTCAGTTAACTTTAATGTGTGTATGTCTGAGGAGTGTTTGTATGTTTTTGTGTGTGGTCTGTGTGTGTATCTCCTTGTTTGTGTTTTTGTGAGAATATGCGTGTGTGTGTGTGTGTGTGTGTGTGTTTCAGAGCTAGTAAAGCCAATTAACTGAGGTATGTATGTATGTGTGTGTGTGTGTTCCTGCAGCAGTGTGGTCTCTGGGGTCGTTTACCTTTCCTGAAGTTTTAACACACGCACACACACACACACACACACACACACACACACACACACACACACGCAAACACACACACACTTGCTCTGGTTTGCAGTCTGTCCAGCAGTGCAGGTGTGTTCAACAGTGATATATTCGTCTAAATCAATTAAATCAACTCCCTAATCAGACTAAATCAAATGTGGCTGCGTCACAAATCACCCACTTCCACACTACACAGTGCGCAAACTCAGAACATAGCCATGAGAACGGCTAGTGTGTTCCTGAAAGTTCCCCGGATGACCTCCTGAATCCTGCAAGTCACTGTGAAGTGTGTGTCATTGTGAGGAAAGATGTGGTTAAGGTGGTGGACGTAGTGTGTCCGAGGTTGTGTCGGTACTAAACACTTCACCGGTCCAGCAGTGACCACTGGGTCCAGTCTAGTACGTACTGACTAAGTAGGAGAATTTGCCCCCCAGTGTCCATTCCCGAGAACTCTGTTAACTGAGGCGTGTGTTAGTGTTGTGACTCTGTGTTGAGCTGCTAGTGAGCAACAAGGCCAAGCTGAGCCTTCAATAGATTTAAACTAAAGCCATGTAGTCACGAGTCGCTGGGACTCGGGGCGTGTGATGGATCCGAGGCTCCGCCCAGTTTACTGTATAACTGTTCGGCGACATCAGAATTTTGCAAATGAACCTGTAAAACATGGAGCTGCTACTATTTTACAGACGTGAGGACTTTACACATCAACAACACAGGTAAACTACTGCCGGGCGTGTCCTAATCCTAAACTTATAAACTTAAAAATAGTGTGTACAGGTACACTGTAAACCTACATTCACCTACCTGTGATAACTCATTTACCATAACATTACCCACTTAGTAGACCCGCACGTTGTTACTGCTAGTTACAGCGATATGCTCAAATTGACATCAAAGAAGAATGTCAGTGACATCATTTAGTTGCCATGGTTCATGAAAATGATCAAAGTAACATTATTAGATTAAAATGTACAGGATGTTTTATTGGGTTTGTACGATCAGGTGGGGAAATAAACAGCAGCCAGTCTTAGTTCTCCAGTGTAAAACTTTACTGTTGTAAACTTTACTGTACACCATTCGCCACAGTTTCCAGTCAAAACCAGTAGAAATAACCATAGAAATACAGTTTCTACACTGCTACAGTTTAACACGCCAGTGGAGCTGCTACAGCTCCCGCTGCTTCACAGACTCTCCACTTCAACACAATCACACGTCAGCAGGAGCCGAGGGGAAACTCTGCTGAGCTAATTTCAGGGGGCCGGTCGGCTCAGCCTTTCAGACCTGACCTGATTACCACGTCATCCAAAGTAAACAGTGTGTTTAGAATTCATTAAACACGGCAGCTCCGCAGAGGGGCTGCTACACACACACCACTTACACCACTTATCCAAACAGTAGAACGTGAGAGGAACACGGTTCTGCCTTATACGCCACTGAGCTGCCCTAACCGCCAATCAGATCAGTGAAAAATCAAATGTACCCATTAACCTAGAACCCTCGTCCCACCTCACCCCGCCGCTCAACGCTACAGATCAGCACGGCTCAGTCTAGGTCCTGGAGATCTACCACACGGGAGAGTTGAACATCTGATCCAGGCCTTCAGGGTCAGTCAGAGCGTCAGAGCATCAGCTGTGCTCCTCACTAACACTACTGGTTCCCTAAGAAACATTTTAATTCTGTTATTTTAGACGTTACATGTGTAAAACGTGGACCTGCCTTTTAACTCACTCACTCAGATTTGGCAGGCTAAATGGTCACCACAAGGGGGAGCAGTGCCTTACATCAATGATAGCTTTAAACGAGATGTGTGAATATGATGAACAGTTTTAAAGCCTAGAGAACCTGTGCAGGATGTAAACGTTCTTTAAACCCTACAATCGAGCCCTTTACCCCAAATGCAGCTGATCAACCCAGACTGTCTAGTTAGCTTCTGCAGTTTTATAAAGCTAAGGTAGCTAACAATGGAAGCCCCGTCAGTTTGCAGAGCCCACCTGCACCTCCTCATCATCTAATAATAGAAATTTCCTCAGAAACCTCCTCCAAACCTTGTGCCCCCAAAACAGACCCATTCAGCTCGGTTGTCATCATGCCGACAGTAGAGGTGAGCGTGTTCAGGGTAGTTTCTCTCACCGGTGAAAGTTTCCAAAAATCAAAGGAGGGGCAAATAAAATAATGTCACACAAAAAACTTAAATATCATCAGTTTTTCACTTTTTCAAATTAATTTACTGCTACTGATTAAAATGATTAAGCAGGTTAACGGCCATTACTGTAACCCCTGGATCTCCCTGATAGAGTTGTGTTGGGGGAAGGAGGGTAAAGAGGGTAAAAAGGGGACAAAGAGGGTGAAGAGGGTAAAGGGGGTAAAGAGGGTTAAGGGGGTAATAGGGGTAAAGGGGTAAGGCAAGTAAAGCGGGTAAAGAGGGTGAAAAGGGTAAAGAGGGTAAAGGGGTAAAGGGGTAAGGGAAGTAAAGGGGGTAAAGAGGGTAAAGGGGGTAAAGGGGGTGAGGGGGTAAAGGGGTAAGGGGGTGAAGAGGGTAAAGGGGGTAAAGGGGGTGAGGGGGTAAAGGGGTAAGGGGGTGAAGAGGGTAAAGGGGGTAAAGGGGTAAAGGGGGTAAAGAGGGTAAGGGAAGTAAAGAGGGTGAAGAGGGTGAGGGGGTAAAGGGGTAAAGTGGGTAAAAAGGGTAAGGGGGTAAAGGGGGTAAAGGGTAAGGGGGTAAGGGGGTAAAGGGGGTAAAGAGGGTAAGGGGGTAAAGGGGGTAAAGGGGGTAAAGGGGTAAGGGGGTAAAGGGGTAAAGGGGAGAGTACATTTGATTGTTCACCAGACTCTGAAGATCATTCCTCCTTATGAAGTGGATGAAGCCCTGAAAAGTGTCAGACCACCAAATACACACCATTTATCAACATCACACTGTAAACCTGTCAATCATGTCAGTAAGCCACACCCACGAGTGAGGCGAGGAAGAGGAAGAAGACATGAGCACCAAACACGCCAACATGGAAACCAGAGTGTATCTGCTACAGAGAGAGAGTGCTCCTCCGTCAGAGCTCCTTTTTTGCTGTAGTTTGGTCGGACGGCTCCCTGATGATGATGATGATGATGATGATGATGATGATGATGATGTGACCTGAACTCGGGCCACACTCTGCATTTACTTGTGGCCCACATTCTGCCGAGCCGGGCCAGATGCGGTTTCTGGAAGTCGGCCTGTTTACAGCCGCGAGAGGGTCACATCTCAGCTACGCTCACTCTACTGACCCAACCAGAGAGTGCTCATCGCCCAGGACACTCCCCCGTGTTTTCAGTGATTCTCTGCTCTGCGTCACAGGTTTCTGAATGTTTAGAAGACTTTCTGCTTCTGCTGTTTTCTGCTGTCAGGTTTTCAGGTGGTGTCGGACCTCCAGTGAAGAAGGTATTAGAAGTAGTATTTGGTGCTGAAGACAGTCTAAAGAAAAACATGTATCATGATGAATGGACCAGTAGAAATGCTCCAGAATAGCTCGGGAAACATTCTGGTTCCATTGACTCACACTGAAAGTAAAGATGTTCTTTGTCCTCCACTGTGAACTGTTTTGGAGATGCTTGTTTTTCTTGGGACGGTGATGATGTAATAAAAGATGTGAAATATTTGCCTAAAGTTAGATCTGCTCTGACGCAGCAGCCATCAAGACCTTCTCATCTGATCACCAGCATCACTGCTTGATCTTCTCGTCATCACTACAAAATCTTTGCTCTCTGTCTTTAATTACTGAACGAAGTGGGACGGGCAGCTGAACCCGCGGGGGACTGATAGAGGTATTAGGTATTGATTATTAGGAGGAGTAACGTTCATTCAGTGCATTAGTGGCTAAAGTGTTTGGGAAATGGAAACTGTAACTGGGCAGTGGTAACTCAGGGGGCGCTCTTTTCCACATGGGTAACTAACATACAGTTTAACTTCATTCTGTTTAGGTGTTGATGATTTAGCTGTAACGGTACTGACAGTATTTTTATACCCTCTGTGTGACCATGAGTGCGTCCCTGGTATTTAAGAGTACAGCCTCAAGTAAGATCCAGCAGTCGCCAGTTCAAGAGGCGGGTCATTACTAAGGCCCAAATGTAAACAAGATCTAGTGGTTAAACTAGTGGTTGAGTATTATTATTGTTGTTGTTGTTGTTGTTGTTGTTGTTGTTGTTGTTATTATTATTATTATTATTATTATTATTATTATTATTATTATTATTGTGTAAATGCAGAATGTGGTCCAGACTCAGCCCATATTAAATTTGCTATCAGGGTTGAGTTCTGCTGGTCTTCCCAGAATTCCTCATGACTGTATGTGTGATCTGAAAGTGCTGATGTAAACAGTGTAGAACATCACAGGAACACTTCAGCTCTTCAGGTAAGTCAGTCTGTAGGTGAACACACACTTCCCCAGGCAGGCGAAGCTCCAGGCCCAGTCTGGATCATCAGTAAGGCATGCAGAGCGTGCTTGAGTCCAGTTCTGTCCAGTGGGGTCTGGTTCAGACTGGTTCTGTCCAGTGGGGTCTGGTTCAGATCCGCACTGTCCAGTGGGGTCTGGTTCAGACCGGTTCTGTCCAGTGGGGTCTGGATCAGACTGGTTCTTTCCAGTGGGGTCTGGTTCAGACTGGTTCTGTCCAGTGGGGTCTGGTTCAGACCTGCACTGTCCAGTGGGGTCTGGTTCAGACCGGTTCTGTCCAGTGGGGCGTGGTTCAGACCTGCACTGTCCAGTGGGGTCTGGTTCAGACCGATTCTGTCCAGTGGGGTCTGGTTCAGACCGGTTCTGTCCAGTGGGGTCTGGTTCAGGCCGGTTCTGTCCAGTGGGGTCTGGTTCAGACCTGCACTGTCCAGTGGGGTCTCGATCAGACTGGTTCTGTCCAGTGAGGCGTGGCTCAGGCCAGTGCTGTCCAGCGGGGTCTGGTTCAGACTGGTTCTGTCCAGCGGGGTCTGGTTCAGACCGATTCTGTCCAGTGGGGTCTGAATCAGACTGGTTCTGTCCAGTGAGGCGTGGCTCAGGCCAGTGCTGTCCAGCGGGGTCTGGTTCAGACCGGTTCTGTCCAGTGGGGTCTGGTTCAGACCGGTTTTGTCCAGTTTATTTGGTTCAGTCTGGCCGACCCGCTGCTCTTCTTATTGCCTGCACAGTGTTGGCTCAGTGTGTGTATCTACATATTTAGTGGGGACATCAAAAAAGTTTGGGGACATCAAGATTTAATGGATTTGCTTGTTTTCCATATGGGTGGTCAGGACATTTAAATCACTGCTGACCTCCTGACTGACCATTTTCATCTCACTGTGTCTAACAGAGGTTTTTTCTGATATATGGATGATTTCAAAAGTGGGTGTGGCCTATTAAATATTGTTCTGTGATTTAAGGTCTACAAGAATTAGAAAGAAGATACAGAGGAGTTTTCTTGTAAACAGCGTGTCAGACATCAGACAGTTTATTTATAATATCTACTGTAATAACTTCTGGTCTGTGAACAGATCTGACTGTATCTAGAACAGAGAGTTTATCTAGTACAGAGAGTCTCACACTGAACCTCTCTGACCTGAAACCTGCACCCATATGTCAGGGCTATAAGGACACGAGTATCTAAGTTTTGTACGCTGCTTGTGTTATGGACGGTGGTCAGTCAGGACATCTATGAAAGCTGGAGCTGAGGGAACAGCTGATGAGGGTCCTTCCTGGAAGAAGGAGGCCAAATTCAGGTTTAAAGAGAATGAAGTGTCCCCAAACTTTTGTGTGAGTGTGTATGTGTGTGTTTGTGTGTGAGTGTGTGTGTATCAGACAGTAGTAGCTCTGCTGAACTGCAGTGCGAGGGGCGAGTACTGTTTGAACCGGACGCACAGTTTTCCTCGTGTCCAGGGGTTTTGGAGGGTCAGCGGGCAGAAATCGTCCTGGAGCCACTTCTCTCGGCCCTCCATGACCATCACCAGCCCGAAGTGCTCCAGCTGCTCCGCCCCGTACACACACACCTCCGCGCCGCACACACACGCCTGCGCCGGGTACACACAGGGCTCGGCTCTGCACACACACTGCCCGGCAGCGCTCTGAAGACGAGAACACACTCCGTTGATCTCCTGGACCACCAGCTGCACCATCTCCCTCACAGAGGTGTGTATCGTCACACGCAGCTGCAGAGACAACACACACACACACACACACACACACACACACACACACACACACACAGAGGAAAAAAAACATTACAGAATATAAAACATCACTTCAGGTTACAGATCACTTTACTGAACTGGTTCAGAGTCAGGACTGAGGAACGTTAGTGATTTTCAACTAATCTTGAGCTTAAGACTAAAATCCTTTAGCCTGAGTAAACCATCCCTCCCCCCGTTATCTTCTGCTTTATCCCGCTAGCCGGGGTCACCGAAAAGAGGATCAACCTAATATGTGTTTGGACAGTGGGAGGAAACCGGAGTACCCGGAGGAACCCACTCAAGCACGGAGAGAACATACACACTAACACAGAGACTCACTAACACAGAGGACCACTAGCACAGAGACTCACTAACACAGAGACTCACTAACACAGAGAACCACTAACACAGAGACTCACTAACACAGAGACTCACTAACACAGAGAATCACTAACACAGAAACTCACTAACACAGAGAATCACTAACACAGAGACTCACTAACACAGAGAATCACTAACTCAAAGAACTACTAACACAGAGAATCACTAACACAGAGAACCACTAACACAGATAATCACTAACACAGAGAATCACTAACACAGAAACTCACTAACACAGAGAATCACTAACACAGAGACTCACTAACACAGAGAATCACTAACTCAAAGAACTACTAACACAGATAATCACTAACACAGACTCACTAACACAGAGACTCACTAACACAGAGAATCACTAACACAGAGAACCACTAACCCAGAAACTCACTAACACAGAGACTCACTAACCCAGAGACTCACTAACTCAAAGAATTACTAACACAGATAATCACTAACACAGAGAACCACTAATCCAGAAACTCACTAACACAGAGACTCACTAACCCAGAGACTCACTAACTCAAAGAATTACTAACACAGATAATCACTAACACAGACTCACTAACACAGAGAATCACTAACCCAGAGACTCACTAACCCAGAGACTCACTAACTCAAAGAATTACTAACACAGATAATCACTAACACAGACTCACTAACACAGAGAATTACTAACACAGAGAATTACTAAAACAGAGACTCACTAACACAGAGACTCAATAAAACAGAGAGTTACTAACATAGAGAATCACTAACACAGAGACTCACTAACACAGATTCACTAACACAGAGAATCACTAACACAGAGAATCACTAACACAGAGACTCACTAACACAGAGAATCACTAACACAGAGACTCACTAACTCAAAGAATTACTAACACAGAGAATCGCTAACACAGACTCACTAACACAGAGAATTACTAACACAGAGAATTACTAACACATAGACTCACTAACACAGAGACTCAATAAAACAGAATTACTAACAGAGAATCACTAACACAGAGACTCACTAACACAGATTCACTAACACAGAGAATCACTAACACAGAGACTCACTAACACAGAGAATCACTAACACAGAGACTCACTAACACAGAGACGCACTAACACAGAGAATCACTAACACAGAGAATCACTAACAGAGTTAGATTGTGTTTGTGTTATTAGTTTAGTTAGATTGTGTGTGTGTGCGTTATAGTTTAGTTAGATTGTGTGTTTGTGATTGTGTGTTAGTTAGAGAATCACTAACACAGAGACTCACTAACACAGATTCACTAACACAGAGAATCACTAACACAGAGAATCACTAACACAGAGACTCACTAACACAGAGAATCACTAACACAGAGACTCACTAACTCAAAGAATTACTAACACAGAGAATCACTAACACAGACTCACTAACACAGAGAATTACTAACACAGAGAATTACTAACACATAGACTCACTAACACAGAGAATCACTAACACAGAGAATCACTAACAGAGTTAGATTGTGTTTGTGTTATTAGTTTAGTTAGATTGTGTGTGTGTTATAGTTTAGTTAGATTGTGTGTTTGTGATTGTGTGTTAGTTAGAGAATCACTAACACAGAGACTCACTAACACAGATTCACTAACACAGAGAATCACTAACACAGAGACTCACTAACACAGAGAATCACTAACACAGAGACTCACTAACTCAAAGAATTACTAACACAGAGAATCACTAACACAGACTCACTAACACAGAGAATTACTAACACAGAGAATTACTAACACATAGACTCACTAACACAGAGACTCAATAAAACAGAATTACTAACAGAGAATCACTAACACAGAGACTCACTAACACAGATTCACTAACACAGAGAATCACTAACACAGAGACTCACTAACACAGAGAATCACTAACACAGAGACTCACTAACACAGAGACGCACTAACACAGAGAATCACTAACACAGAGAATCACTAACAGAGTTAGATTGTGTTTGTGTTATTAGTTTAGTTAGATTGTGTGTGTGTGTTATTAGTTTAGTTAGATTGTGTGTGTTATTAGTTTAGTTAGATTGCGTGTGTTTGTGTTATTAGTTTAGTTAGATTGTGTGTGTGTGTGTTATTAGTTTAGTTAGATTATGTGTGTTTGTGTTATTAGTTTAGTTAGATTGTGTGTGTGTTATAGTTTAGTTAGATTGTGTGTGTGTGTTATTAGTTTAGTTAGATTGTGTGTGTGTTATAGTTTAGTTAGATTGTGTGTGTGTGTTATTAGTTTAGTTAGATTGCGTGTGTTTGTGTTATTAGTTTAGTTTGATTGTGTGTGTGTGTTATAGTTTAGTTAGATTGTGTGTGTGTGTTATTAGTTTAGTTAGATTGTGTGTGTGTGTTATAGTTTAGTTAGATTGTGTGTGTGTGTGTTATTAGTTTAGTTAGATTGTGTGTTTGTGTTATTAGTTTAGTTAGATTGTGTGTGTGTGTGTGTGTTATTAGTTTAGTTAGATTGTGTGTGTTTGTGTTATTAGTTTAGTTTGATTGTGTGTGTGTGTGTTATAGTTTAGTTAGATTGTGTGTGTGTTATAGTTTAGTTATATTGTGTGTTTGTGTTATTAGTTTAGTTAGATTGTGTGTGTGTGTTATTAGTTTGGTTAGATTGTGTGTGTGTGTTATAAGTTTAGTTAGATTGCGTGTGTTTGTGTTATTAGTTTAGTTAGATTGTGTGTGTGTGTGTGTTATTAGTTTAGTTAGATTGTGTGTGTGTGTGTGTTATTAGTTTAGTTAGATTGTGTGTGTGTTTGTTACAGTTTAGTTAGATTGTGTGTGTTTGTGTTATTAGTTTAGTTAGATTGCGTGTGTATGTGTTATTAGTTAAGTTAGATTGTGTGTGTGTTTGTGTTATTAGTTTAGTTTGATTGTGTGTGTGTTATTAGTTTAGTTTGATTGTGTAAGTGTGTGTAATTAGGTTAGTTAGTGTGTGTGTGTTATTAGTTTAGTTAGATTGTGTGTGTGTGTGTGTTATAGTTTAGTTAGATTGTGTGTGTGTGTTATTAGTTTAGTTAGATTGTGTCATTAGTTTAGTTAGATTGTGTGTGTGTGTTTGTGCTATTAGCTTAGTTAGATTGTGTGTGTGTGTTATAGTTTAGTTAGATTGTATGTGTGTGTGTGTGTTATAGTTTAGTTAGATTGTGTGTGTGTGTTTGTGCTATTAGATTAGTTAGATTGTGTGTGTGTGTTTTTGCTATTAGTTTAGTTAGATTGTGTGTGTGTGTGTGTGTTATAGTTTAGTTAGATTATGTGTGTGTGTTATAGTTTAGTTAGATTGTATGTGTGTGTGTGTGTTATAGTTTAGTTAGATTGTGTGTGTGTGTTATTAGTTTAGTTAGATTGTGTCATTAGTTTAGTTAGATTGTGTGTGTGTGTTTGTGCTATTAGCTTAGTTAGATTGTGTGTGTGTGTTATAGTTTAGTTAGATTGTATGTGTGTGTGTGTTATAGTTTAGTTAGATTGTGTGTGTGTGTTTGTGCTATTAGATTAGTTAGATTGTGTGTGTGTGTGTGTTTTTGCTATTAGTTTAGTTAGATTGTGTGTGTGTGTGTTATAGTTTAGTTAGATTATGTGTGTGTGTGTTATAGTTTAGTTAGATTATATGTGTGTGTGTGTGTGTGTGTGTGTGTTATAGTTTAGTTAGATTGTGTGTGTGTGTTATAGTTTAGTTAGATTGTGTGTGTGTTATAGTTTAGTTAGATTGTGTGTGTTATAGTTTAGTTAGATTGTGTGTGTTATAGTTTACATAGATAGCGTGTGTGTGTTTGTGTTATTAGTTTAGTTAGATTGTATGTGTGTGTGTGTTATAGTTTAGTTAGATTGTGTGTGTGTGTTATAGTTTTGTTTAGTTTGTGTGTGTGTGTATTATTAGTTTAGTTAGATTGCGTGTGTGTGTATTATTAGTTTAGTTAGATTGCGTGTGTGTGTGTTATAGTTTAGTTAGATTGTGTGTGTGTGTGTGTGTTATTAGTTTAGTTAGATTGTGTGTGTGTGTGTTATTAGTTTAGTTAGATTGTGTGTGTGTGTTATTAGTTAGATAGCGTGTGTGTGTTTGTGTTA
The DNA here is from genome assembly GCA_021613375.1 of Megaleporinus macrocephalus. NCBI lineage: Eukaryota > Metazoa > Chordata > Actinopteri > Characiformes > Anostomidae > Megaleporinus > Megaleporinus macrocephalus. The sequence goes on along the minus strand of CM038705.1, from coordinate 52,777,278 downwards.
TTAGTTTAGTTAGATAGTGTGTGTGTGTGTATTATTAGTTTTGTTAGATTGTGTGTGTGTGTTATAGTTTAATTAGATTGTGTGTGTGTGTTATTAGTTTAGTTAGATTGTGTGTGTGTGTGTGTTATTAGTTTAGTTAGATTGTGTGTGTGTGTTATTAGTTTAGTTAGATAGCGTGTGTGTGTTTGTGTTATTAGTTTAGTTAGATTGTGTGTGTGTGTATTATAGTTTAGTTAGATTGTGTGTGTTATTAGTTTAGTTAGATAGCGTGTGTGTGTTTGTGCTATTAGTTTTGTTAGATTGTGTGTGTGTGTGTTATAGTTTTGTTAAATTGTGTGTGTGTGTTATAGTTTAGTTAGATTGTGTGTGTGTGTGTGTTATTAGTTTAGTTAGATTGTGTGTTTGTGTTATTAGTTTAGTTAGATTGTGTGTGTGTGTGTTATTAGTTTAGTTAGATTGTGTGTGTTTGTGTTATTAGTTTAGTTTGATTGTGTGTGTGTGTGTTATAGTTTAGTTAGATTGTGTGTGTGTTATAGTTTAGTTATATTGTGTGTTTGTGTTATTAGTTTAGTTAGATTGTGTGTGTGTGTTATTAGTTTGGTTAGATTGTGTGTGTGTGTTATAAGTTTAGTTAGATTGCGTGTGTTTGTGTTATTAGTTTAGTTAGATTGTGTGTGTGTGTGTGTGTTATTAGTTTAGTTAGATTGTGTGTGTGTGTGTGTTATTAGTTTAGTTAGATTGTGTGTGTGTTTGTTACAGTTTAGTTAGATTGTGTGTGTTTGTGTTATTAGTTTAGTTAGATTGCGTGTGTATGTGTTATTAGTTAAGTTAGATTGTGTGTGTGTTTGTGTTATTAGTTTAGTTTGATTGTGTGTGTGTTATTAGTTTAGTTTGATTGTGTAAGTGTGTGTAATTAGGTTAGTTAGTGTGTGTGTGTTATTAGTTTAGTTAGATTGTGTGTGTGTGTGTGTGTTATAGTTTAGTTAGATTGTGTGTGTGTGTTATTAGTTTAGTTAGATTGTGTCATTAGTTTAGTTAGATTGTGTGTGTGTGTTTGTGCTATTAGCTTAGTTAGATTGTGTGTGTGTGTTATAGTTTAGTTAGATTGTATGTGTGTGTGTGTGTGTTATAGTTTAGTTAGATTGTGTGTGTGTGTTTGTGCTATTAGATTAGTTAGATTGTGTGTGTGTGTGTGTGTTTTTGCTATTAGTTTAGTTAGATTGTGTGTGTGTGTGTGTGTTATAGTTTAGTTAGATTATGTGTGTGTGTGTTATAGTTTAGTTAGATTGTATGTGTGTGTGTGTGTTATAGTTTAGTTAGATTGTGTGTGTGTGTTATTAGTTAGTTAGATTGTGTCATTAGTTTAGTTAGATTGTGTGTGTGTGTTTGTGCTATTAGCTTAGTTAGATTGTGTGTGTGTGTTATAGTTTAGTTAGATTGTATGTGTGTGTGTGTTATAGTTTAGTTAGATTGTGTGTGTGTGTTTGTGCTATTAGATTAGTTAGATTGTGTGTGTGTGTTTTTGCTATTAGTTTAGTTAGATTGTGTGTGTGTGTGTGTTATAGTTTAGTTAGATTATGTGTGTGTGTGTTATAGTTTAGTTAGATTATATGTGTGTGTGTGTGTGTGTGTGTGTGTGTTATAGTTTAGTTAGATTGTGTGTGTGTGTGTTATAGTTTAGTTAGATTGTATGTGTGTGTTATAGTTTAGTTAGATTGTGTGTGTTATAGTTTAGTTAGATTGTGTGTGTTATAGTTTACATAGATAGCGTGTGTGTGTTTGTGTTATTAGTTTAGTTAGATTGTGTGTGTGTGTTATAGTTTAGTTAGATTGTGTGTGTGTGTTATAGTTTAGTTAGATTGTGTGTGTGTGTGTTATAGTTTAGTTAGATTGGGTGTGTGTTATTAGTTTAGTTAGATTGTGTGTGTGTGTGTTACAGTTTAGTTAGATTGTGTGTGTGTGTGTTATTAGTTTAGTTAGATTGTATGTGTGTGTGTTATAGTTTAGTTAGATTGTGTGTGTGTGTTATAGTTTTGTTTAGTTTGTGTGTGTGTGTATTATTAGTTTAGTTAGATTGTGTGTGTGTGTATTATTAGTTTAGTTAGATTGCGTGTGTGTGTGTTATAGTTTAGTTAGATTGTGTGTGTGTGTGTGTGTTATTAGTTTAGTTAGATTGTGTGTGTGTGTGTGTTATTAGTTTAGTTAGATTGTGTGTGTGTGTTATTAGTTAGATAGCGTGTGTGTGTTTGTGTTATTAGTTTAGTTAGATAGTGTGTGTGTGTGTATTATTAGTTTTGTTAGATTGTGTGTGTGTGTTATAGTTTAATTAGATTGTGTGTGTGTGTTATTAGTTTAGTTAGATTGTGTGTGTGTGTGTGTTATTAGTTTAGTTAGATTGTGTATGTGTGTGTGTTATTAGTTTAGTTAGATTGTGTGTGTGTTATTAGTTTAGTTAGATAGCGTGTGTGTGTTTGTGTTATTAGTTTAGTTAGATTGTGTGTGTGTGTATTATAGTTTAGTTAGATTGTGTGTGTTATTAGTTTAGTTAGATAGCGTGTGTGTGTTTGTGCTATTAGTTTTGTTAGATTGTGTGTGTGTGTGTTATAGTTTTGTTAAATTGTGTGTGTGTTATTAGTTTAGTTAGATTGTGTGTGTGTGTGTTTGTGTTATTAGTTTAGTTAGATAGCGTGTGTGTGTTTGTGCTATTAGTTTTGTTAGATTGTGTGTGTGTGTGTGTGTTATAGTTTTGTTAAATTGTGTGTGTGTTATAGTTTAGTTAGATTGTGTTTGTGTGTTCAGTTTAGTTAGATTGTGTGTGTGTGTTATAGTGTAGTTAGATTGTGTGTGTGTGTGTTTGTGTTAGTTTTGTTAAATTGTGTGTGTGTGTTATAGTTTAGTTAGATTGTGTGTGTGTGTGTTATAGTTTAGTTAGATTGTGTGTGTGTGTTATAGTTTTGTTAAATTGTGTGTGTGTGTGTGTTATAGTTTAGTTAGGTTGTGTGTGTGTTTGTGTTATAGTTTAGTTAGATTGTGTGTGTGTGTTATAGTTTTGTTAAATTGTGTGTGTGTGTGGTATAGTTTAGTTAGGTTGTGTGTGTGTGTGTTTGTGTTATAGTTTTGTTAAATTGTGTGTGTGTGTGTGTGTGTTATAGTTTAGTTAGATTGTGTGTGTGTGTTTGTGTTATAGTTTTGTTAAATTGTGTGTGTGTGTTATAGTTTAGTTAGATTGTGTTTGTGTGTTTAGTTTAGTTAGATTGTGTGTGTGTGTGTTATAGTTTAGTTAGATTGTGTGTGTGTGTTATAGTTTTGTTAAATAGTGTGTGTGTTATAGTTTAGTTAGATTGTGTGTGTGTGTTATAGTTTAGTTAGATTGTGTATGTGTGTTATAGTTTTGTTAAATTGTGTGTGTGTGTGTTATAGTTTAGTTAGATTGTGTGTGTGTGTTATAGTTTTGTTAAATTGTGTGTGTGTGTGTTATAGTTTAGTTAGATTGTGTGTATGTGTTATAGTCTTGTTAAATTGTGTGTGTGTGTGTGTGTGTGTGTGTTATAGTTTAGTTAGATTGTGTGTGTGTGTTATAGTTTTGTTAAATTGTGTGTGTGTGTGTGTTATAGTTTAGTTAGGTTGTGTGTGTGTGTTATAGTTTAGTTAGATTGTATTTATAATTTTGATTTAGAAGTGATCAAACTTCATTACTGATGAAAGTTGCTGATAATCCTGACTTAGGCCTGACCCTGACACTGACCCTGACCCTGACCCTGACCCTCATTACCTGTTGCTCTGGCACTTACCTTGACGCTGGTCTCTTTGGGCAGGCCTGTGCGGTACTGTGGGTAAACTCTGAGAGTGGTGTAGCAGGACTGGTGGGCGGAGCTTGGTGAGTGGGAGGAGACTCTCTGCATCACGCTGTCCTCGGACAAGGTGCGCACCGGCCGTGGACGGGGCTCAGGGCAGCAACGGTCCACTGAGGCTGGCCGTGCCCAAAGTTTATGGGGGGAGGGGCTTGAGGGTGCTGTCACTGTGGAGATGGGGGGCGGGTACTCGAGGCTGCTGGTTCGGACACACAGCGCCGTTCTCTTCTCCGTGATCCGCAACAGCTCTATCTGACGACTCGGAAGGACAAAGTCACTGTCAATCATCTCCAGCCCCGCCCCCCGGACCCCACCCCCAGTCTGCAGGACATCTGGCTGGCTGGGGTCAGTGCGGGTGGAGGTATGTGTGTACGATGAAGAGTTTGTGTAGGAGTGTGTGTGTGAAGGAGACACTGGGGGTAGTAGGTCGAGTTCCCGTGGGCTCTGAGCTCTACTGGAGCCATAATCGCTGTCTGTGGCGAGGAAGACCTCCAACGAACTTTCATCATCAGACAGAGCTACGGAGGAGAGAGAGAGAGAGAGAGAGAGAGAGAGAGAGATAGAGAGAGAGAGGGAGAGAGAGAGAGAGATTAGTATATATATAGTATATAGTAAGAGGTTTCTGGGTGGGAACAGTAGGTAGTAGAACAAATTTAGTAGTAGGTAGAAGTTAGAGGCATTTGACAGAATAAGAAGGCAGCAGAAGGGTATAGCAGAAGAGTTGGGGCAGTTGACAGATTGGGGGGCATTAAACAGGTTGGGGCAGTTGACAAAATGAGGTAATAGAAGAATGAGAGGCAGATGACAAATTGGGGAGGCAGTAGAAGCATTGGGAGCAGAATCAGGAGGCAGTTGAAGGGTCGGGGCAAGGAATCATCACAAGAGTCGGGCAGCTGACGGAATTAGGAGGCAGCAGAGGCATTAAGGCAGATTGGAAAGCAGCAGAGGAGTTAAAGGTAATAGACAGAATGGGGCGGGGGGAAACAGAGGGGCTAGAAGCAGCTGACAGAACTCTGAGGGGGTAGAAGAACAAGATGCATTGACAGAATTAGGGGATGAAAGCAGAGTTTGAGGCAGCTGACAGAATTAGGAGGCAGCAGAAGACTTAGCGACAGTTGACAGAGATAGTGAGGTAGTGAGGGAGTGAGGTAGTGAGGTAGTGAGGGAGTGAGGTAGTGAGGGAGTGAGGTAGTGAGGGAGTGAGGGAGTGAGGTAGTGAGGTAGTGAGGTAGTGAGGGAGTGAGGTAGTGAGGGAGTGAGGTAGTGAGGGAGTGAGGGAGTGAGGTAGTGAGGGAGTGAGGTAGTGAGGGAGTGAGGTAGTGAGGGAGTGAGGTAGTGAGGGAGTGAGGGAGTGAGGTAGTGAGGGAGTGAGGTAGTGAGGGAGTGAGGTAGTGAGGGAGTGAGGGAGTGAGGGAGTGAGGTAGTGAGGTAGTGAGGGAGTGAGGTAGTGAGGTAGTGAGGTAGTGAGGGAGTGAGGGAGTGAGGTAGTGAGGGAGTGAGGTAGTGAGGGAGTGAGGTAGTGAGGGAGTGAGGGAGTGAGGTAGTGAGGGAGTGAGGGAGTGAGGTAGTGAGGGAGTGAGGGAGTGAGGTAGTGAGGTAGTGAGGGAGTGAGGGAGTGAGGTAGTGAGGTAGTGAGGTAGTGAGGTAGTGAGGGAGTGAGGTAGTGAGGGAGTGAGGGAGTGAGGGAGTGAGGTAGTGAGGGAGTGAGGTAGTGAGGGAGTGAGGGAGTGAGGGAGTGAGGGAGTGAGGTAGTGAGGGAGTGAGGGAGTGAGGTAGTGAGGGAGTGAGGGAGTGAGGTAGTGAGGGAGTGAGGTAGTGAGGGAGTGAGGGAGTGAGGTAGTGAGGGAGTGAGGGAGTGAGGTAGTGAGGTAGTGAGGGAGTGAGGGAGTGAGGGAGTGAGGGAGTGAGGTAGTGAGGGAGTGAGGTAGTGAGGTAGTGAGGGAGTGAGGTAGTAAGGGAGTGAGGGAGTGAGGTAGTGAGGTAGTGAGGGAGTGAGGTAGTGAGGTAGTGAGGGAGTGAGGTAGTGAGGTAGTGAGGGAGTGAGGGAGTGAGGTAGTGAGGGAGTGAGGGAGTGAGGTAGTGAGGGAGTGAGGGAGTGAGGTAGTGAGGGAGTAAGGTAGTGAGGGAGTGAGGTAGTGAGGGAGTGAGGGAGTGAGGGAGTGAGGTAGTGAGGTAGTGAGGGAGTGAGGTAGTGAGGGAGTGAGGTAGTGAGGTAGTGAGGGAGTGAGGTAGTGAGGGAGTGAGGTAGTGAGGGAGTGAGGGAGTGAGGGAGTGAGGTAGTGAGGGAGTGAGGTAGTGAGGGAGTGAGGGAGTGAGGGAGTGAGGTAGTGAGGGAGTGAGGGAGTGAGGGAGTGAGGTAGTGAGGTAGTGAGGGAGTGAGGTAGTGAGGGAGTGAGGTAGTGAGGTAGTGAGGGAGTGAGGGAGTGAGGTAGTGAGGGAGTGAGGGAGTAAGGGAGTGAGGGAGTGAGGTAGTGAGGGAGTGAGGGAGTGAGGTAGTGAGGGAGTGAGGGAGTAAGGTAGTGAGGGAGTGAGGGAGTGAGGTAGTGAGGTAGTGAGGGAGTGAGGTAGTGAGGGAGTGAGGGAGTGAGGTAGTGAGGGAGTGAGGGAGTGAGGTAGTGAGGGAGTGAGGTAGTGAGGGAGTGAGGTAGTGAGGGAGTGAGGTAGTGAGGGAGTGAGGGAGTGAGGGAGTGAGGTAGTGAGGGAGTGAGGGAGTGAGGTAGTGAGGGAGTGAGGTAGTGAGGTAGTGAGGGAGTGAGGGAGTGAGGGAGTGAGGTAGTGAGGTAGTGAGGGAGTGAGGGAGTGAGGTAGTGAGGGAGTGAGGGAGTAAGGGAGTGAGGGAGTGAGGTAGTGAGGGAGTGAGGGAGTGAGGTAGTGAGGGAGTGAGGGAGTAAGGTAGTGAGGGAGTGAGGGAGTGAGGTAGTGAGGTAGTGAGGGAGTGAGGTAGTGAGGGAGTGGTGCTGGGTTAACAGAGCAGCTACTCCTACTGGCTGAAACATGCCGCCTTCCTGGTCCAGTTGGTGTCCCGCTACCCGTGTGTCACCCAGGCCTAAAGAAGGGTCGGTAAAGTTATGGGCGGTGACAGATTCTCACCGGGGTGTTTTCGGGTGGTGTGAGGCGAGGGGGCAGGTGAGGGGACAGGTGAGGGCAGGTAGTCAGGCTGAGAGGACGTGGAAGGAGTTTTCTCAGGGACGCTCTCTTTGGTGAAGTCTATGATGGAGCCGAGACTCACTCCTGCAGGCTGCTGCTTATAACGAGCGCACTGAAGAACCTCCACCATCCAGCGAGCTTCTCGCCAAACCTCTTCCATCTGCTGCAGAGACACAAACACAGTCAGCACGGTGGCACCCACACGCATAGCGTAGTACATAGACCTTCATACACAGGTATCTTCCTCCTGTGACACTCGAGCTTCCTTCTGCCTGCAGGCCATGTCGAGGCAGGTAGCTTTGAGGCAACCCGACCAGGACACTACAGCCTCGGCATCACCGTGATTGTGAAAGCAGTTGTGAGCGTATCAGGGAGGGGGTATCTACTCCTGCTGTTCCTAGTGAAGTCCAGGAGAAAGAGAGGCCGCAGAAGCTGATGATAACAAATGGGATTCAACTGGCCTAGTCACTCGACCCCCAGGCACTGATGACTGCTGCAGGAGACAACAGGGACACAGTGCCTGAGCCTGGCACACTGGTAAAAGCTGTGAGTGACGCTGGGAGGAGCAGAACCTCAGCCGTGAAAGGTGCACGAGATGGACAACATTCACAAGAGGTACGAGGACCTGGCTTTCTTGACACTGCCCCCAGTCCAGAGCTCATTCTCCATCACTTGCAGCTTTTGTCGGTGTGCACGGCTCAGGAACTGCCTTCCTGCACTCTCTCATGGCTGTAGCAGGACATGTGGGTCAGGTGCTAGTGGTGTGGTGTCTGGAAGATCAGCTATTCTAGCAGATGAACACGGGTACTAACCAAGTTCATCACTGCTTTATTTTATGGATATGGTTCATCCTAACCTGGATGCACCGTGAACAGCAGGACACGCAGAGCATGAGCTACACATGGACAATCTTCTGAGTACTGGAAATTAAGGACAAAGTCTCTGAACAGTTTGCTAGTTCCTGGAAGACCTTCCAAAGTTGCCATAAGTGCGAAGTCCACCACTACACTGTCTTCAAGATCTTAATGAATAAGGTGGGCGATGGATTCATTGAAGCAGGGGTGTAGGAGCGGGTTTGACATTGGGGGGGCTGATTCCACTGTAGGTAAGGTAGTAAATCACTGTATGTATACAGACGTAGAACAACATTAGTGGAATTACAGTAAATTAATAAACAATAAATAAACAAAACAACATTATCTGTACGTCTGATTATTATTATAATAATATAAATCCAATTAAAGATCCCTTTACAAACTAAACTAGATACTCCACATTACACGGTCCTGCTGTCAGAAAACTTTTAAACTGTACACACAGTGTCTGATTATATACACATATAACTAAATATATTACATTTATTATTTTCTTTGGAGTATGATGCTGGAATGAAATGATAATAAATGTATGTTGATGTTTCCTGACTAGACTAGACTAACATTAATGTTAGACAGTAAGGCTGTGTCCCAAACAGCGCCCTCTAGAACATTACACTAAAAGCATTTCTAAGGATGGCGTCCTTCATTCTGTTATTTATTTTATTTATTATATTTTATTTTTATGTATGTAGTGTAGTAGCAGTCTGCAGTTTGGGGGCGTGGCCAGAGAGTAATGTAACTTTACGTTTCAGAGTGCTTTCTGACTAAAGTTAATATAAACGTTAGCTAACCCAAACCCTCCTAGTCTGTTACCATAACAACACATTATACTAAAGTAGTTTTATTGCAGTATATTTTGCTGTTCGTTACTTTCATCACTGAGCTCGCGTTTACAGCTACCCGGCGCTCCAGCGAGGCGAGAGCTCGGCTCAGTGAAGCTGCTGACTGTAGGATATTTCTAAAAAGGCATCTCAACACAAATTGAAAGACCACCTAGCAACCAGAGCCTGTTACTAACGACAAACACAGCACGTGAATTGCAAACGCCTGTTTCTGGTATTGGATGGGACGCACACCCCCCACCCCCCCCACAGTTCCAAAGCCAATGCATGGAGGTGTCAACATCTTCACCATCTCAGCATCCCACCATACTTCTCCAGGTTGCCAAACTGTGCTGTTGTTGATTGTAGTCGTGGTTACACACGGTCACTCAGGTATCATCTCTGATGTTGCTGGTTTGAATATATCGGTTAGGACTCCAGTAAGACTAGTAATACAGTTTACGGGACACTGTTTTTATAGAGTGTGACATGTTGCT